>VDFB02039378.1:0-43159 GCA_007258455.2 Sequoia sempervirens
AGATGGGACCTAGGTGAAGACCAACACGATGGATGATTCTACCCAATGACACGAGTGTGAATGACGTAAGCTCAGAGTGGGATACCGAAAAAAGCTCAGGAATGGGGGATAGACTCGATGGGTCGTCCAATGCTCAATCAATATTTACCAAACAGTCCGGGATGAGATGGGTGAGGACAATAGTGCGGATGACGACATAAAATAACTAGGATGTCAGGTAGATAATGATTAAGCCCTCTATGGATGATTCCTGTTGCCAAGTTTTCACCATCCATACTTATCCAAGGCGCCACCAAGAAGTGGTTTTCACACATGGATAATTGCTTCTCTTGACTATTTTTGGAGTGCGACTTTTTTGATTTTTTTTGGATTTTCTAATTTTTTTGTATTTTTTGGATTTTTGACCGGGTGGGGTAACCGAGCGGACTTAGGCATAGAAATTTTTCAAATGCATGACATTGATAGGCTCGTCAAGGGGTTCTCCTTCGAGAGTAGTCAACCTCTATGCCCCTGATCCATATTTAGCAGCTATGATATAGGGCCCCAACCAATTTGCCTCAAATTTTCCTTTCTTGTCTCGGTCTTGCTGAGTACATTGGTTCTCTTTAAGAACAAGCTCGCCCACCTGGAATTGGCGAGGATGGACCTTCTTGTTGTAACTACGCTTGAGGCGATTCTGATATGCTTGCAGATGATCGTAGGCCTTTATTCTGCGTTTGTCCAGTAACTCTAGCTGTGCAAGCCGTGCAACACGAGCATCCTCTTCGCTGATGAGGTTCTTAAGAGAGATTCTCAATGATGGGATTTCAACCTCGATTGGCAAGACAGCTTCGGCACCGAACACCAGAGAGTAGGGGGTAGCGCCTGTTGGGGTGCGGATGGATGTGCGATATGCCCAGAGGGCAGGATGAATGTGAAGGTGCCAATCTCGTCCAGTGTGATTGACAACCTTTTTGAGAATACGAATGAGGGTTTTGTTGGTCGCTTCTGCCTGACCATTACCCTGGGGGTAATAAGGTGTTGACTAATGGTGCTGAATATGGAAGGTTTCGCATAGGTGTTTCATGGCTTGGTTCTTGAATGGTTTGCCGTTGTCGGAAATGATTGTGGATGGGATACCATATCTGCAGAGAATATGGTAAAGGATGAATTTGGAGATCTGAATGCCGGTGATTTGTGAGAGGGGTATTGCCTCTACCCACTTGGTAAAATACTCTGTGGCGGTGATTATGAAGGTATGGCCGTCGGATGATGGTGGATGAATCTTGCCAATCAAGTCGAAACCCCATTGAGAAAATGGCCATGGTGCCAGGAGGGGCTGAAGATCTTGTGCTGGAGCATGGATTAAATCTGCATGTTGCTGGCATGGAAGACACTTTTTCACAAACTCACAAGCATCATGTTCCAACGTAGGCCAATAATATCCAGCCCGTAGGATCCTTTTGGCTAGAGCCATACCATTTGAATGGGCTCCACAAACACCACCATGTACCTCCGTTAATGTAGTATGGGCTTCGGTCTCATTTAGACATCTAAGGAGGATTCCATCATACCCACGACGATAAAGTGTATCTCCGACGATGACGTATCGAGAAGAGCGATGGATGAAGGATTTGCGTTGGTTACGGGTAAGGTCCGGGGGTATAGTGTTATCACGGAGGTAGGTATAGATGTCTTGGTACCATGGGGAGGTGGGACCCACAATTTCGCACACCATTTCAGTCTCAGGGATATCGTATGCTGGGATTAATAGTTGTTCTACAAGAAACTCGCACTCTGTTCGATCCTTGGGCATGTCCAGGAGGGAGCCGATAGTGGCCATCGCATCAGCTGCTTTGTTTCGTACCCTGGGAATCTGTTCAAATTGTATGGAGGTGAAGTATTTCTTGAAATCATCCACCATGTGCTTGTAGGGTAACAACTTATCATCCTTGGTCAGAAACTCATCATTAACTTGCCTAATGACTAGCAAGGAATCACCGAAGACTTTCAACTGAGTTATGTGCCACTGTTTGGCAATCTTGAGACTGGTGAGGAGAGCTTCGTATTCGGCCATGTTGGTACATAGGAACGCTATCCTGAATGACTTGGGAATGTAGTCACCTTGAGGGGTAACTAATAAAATTCCTGCCCCCGATCCATTATGTGTATATGATCCATCAAAATACAGTGTCCACATGGGGGTTTCCTCAACTGAAAAGACTTCCTCATCAGGGAATTCTGTGATCAATGGGTGAGTGTCAACTAGAGGAGCTTCCACCAACTGATCTGCAATTATCTGCCCTTTGATAGCCTTGCGATCCACGTATTCTATGTCAAATTCACTGAGGAGCATGACCCACTTAGCCATGCGGCCAGTCAGAGTAGTTCGAGATAACAGGTACTTCAATGGGTTGATCTTGGTGATTAACTTGACTAGGTGACTGAGCATGTAATGGCAGAGCTTCTGTGTACTGAAGACTAGTGCGAGGCACACTTTTTCCATGGGAGAGTAGTTTAGCTCGTAGCCAACCAGTGTCCGACTGATGTAGTAGACTGCCCTTTCTTTTGACGACTCATCATGCTGCACCAACAATTCCCCCAGTGCGACTGAAGTGGTGGAGATGTAGAGCAAGAGGGGCTTGCCGGGAATAAGTGGCATCAATATTGGTGGATGGGCCAAATATTCCTTAATCTTGTCGAATCCCATCTGACATTGCGGGTTCCATCGGAAGGTGGAATCCTTTTTTAGAAGATGAGTGAATGGTTGACACTTGTCTGCCAGCTGGGCAATGAAGCGATGGATGGACTGCATTTTTCCTTGAAGGCTTCTTAACTGTTTGAGATTGCGTGGAGGGGGCATGTCTAGGATAGCTTTTACCTTAGCGGGATCAACCTCAATGCCCCTGCGAGAGACTATGAAACCCAGCAACTTTCCAGAAGTGACCCCAAAGACACATTTTTTTGGATTGAGCCGCAACTTATAATGCTCTAACCGCTCAAATATCTTCTTCAGTATGGCAGGATGTTCTGCTCGTGTTCTGGATTTCCCTAATAGGTCATCAACATAGTCTTCCATGATGATATGTATGAGGTCATGGAAGATGACCGTCATTGCCCTCTGATAAGTCGCCCCTGCATTTTTGAGATCGAAGGGCATAACATTGTAGCAGAAAGTGCCCCAAGGAGTGGTGAAGGCGGTTTTGTGTTGGTCTTCAGGTGCAATTTGAATCTAGTTGTACCCAGAGAAGCCATCCATAAGGGACAACATCTCATGTCCTGCTGTTAGGTCGACCAACATGTCAATGTTGGGCAGGGGGAAGTCATCTTTTGGACAGGATTTGTTGAGATCCCTGAAGTCTGTACATATCTGAATGTCACCATTTGGTTTAGCTACTGGCACTATGTTGGAGATCCATTCGGAGTAGTCAATTGGTCTGATAAATCCTACCTCCAGTAACTTCTCTAATTCCTTCTTGACTAACAATGCAACTTGTGGATGCATCTTGCAGAGTTTTTGCTTGACAGGTTTAGCGTCTAGGCGGATGTCCAGGTGATGAACCACCAAGGCGGTATCTAAGCCTGGCATGTCCGAGTATGACCAAGCAAAGTTAACAACTCCCTCCTGGAGTAGCTGTGCAAAGATCGGAAACTCTTGTTCGGAGAGTGACTTGGCTACATAGGTGATCTGGGGATTTTCAACAGTTCCCAAATTAATCTCTTGCGTTTCTTCAATCAGAACAAATGATCTGGCAGATAGCTGAGTTCCCATAAGGGGAAGATGAACATCTCCATCTTCTAGCGCCTCTTCGAGGTTTTTGCCATCAGATGCGTCCTTTATTTTTACTTTTTCAAGGTCACGAAGTGCCTCAGGGAGGTTTTCACTAGATGACCGTTTGTTATTTTTCTCATTCTTACTTTTGCGACTAGAGTGTTCATCCTCCCCCAATCCCATGAGGTTAACATAGGTATCCGCAGACATACTAACAGGTGTGCTAGTTCGTAGGTCCCAATCAATGAGTTCAGGATGGCGAAGGGATAGGCTAATAGTGCAAACGGATAGGCATTCGAACATGGAAGATAGGTTGGCATGATCGACGTCATCGTACGCACGTATGATGGATTCCTCCTCGGGTATGTCTTCCAATAAGCCGTTGTCCACAACTACACTATTGGAAGCATTAGACGATGTTTCGGGGCCTTTTTGCTTTCTGTCATACCCAATGCCCATATTTCTTGGTAGCGGAAATGTATCAATGGGTTGTAACCGCCCTTGTTCTTGCTTTCCTAGGCCTCTGCCTTGATAGTTATGCTTTTCCACAAACTTTGTCGGCCAGGGGTACTTTTCTTGGAAGTATTCTTTGAGAGGAGTTTCCGGCTAAGGCTCTTCTCGGTAAACCCATTGGCTTATGTCTTCTTCGGGTGCATCTGTCTTGATCCTTGGGGATACAAAAGTGGTAGTAGGGATGTTGTTGCCACGGAAGGTGACAGTCTTGTCCTCTTTTGGGGTAGCATGGGAAGGTTGACCATACTCGTGTGGTGATGGTGGCATGGTCGCTACATTAAGAGCAGTATGCATTTCATACTCGCCACACCCTTTGTCAATGATCTGGACTTTTGTGACGGTAGGATCAGTGGAGGATGGCGTGGTTATGAGGGTGGATGGTGGATTAACGGGTGATGGCCGAGATGCCCCCATTTCAACCCCAGGACAATAATGCAAATGGGGAAATGATGTCTCTAGGGCGTGGCAATATTCGAACGGTTGGGGATTGGCATAGATGGTGACCTCTTGTCTGTTGACTAGGAATTTGAGGCACTGATGGTAGGTGGAAGGCACGGCTTGCATAGCATGGAGCCATGGACGGTCGAGGAGGAGATTATATGGTAAGTCCAGATCAAGGACATGGCAGGTGATGTACTAAACTACCGGTCCCACTTGGACTGGAAGATTGATGATCCCTTCTGAATTTCTTTCTGCATTGTCATAAGCCTTGATTGTAATAATCTGGTTACTTAGGTCCGCTTGAGTATACCCCACCTGCTTTATGAATTTTAAAGTGCACAAGTTGAGGGCAAAGCCATTATCTACCAAGACCCTTTTTATTTTATGCCGAGCGACCACGACTTCAATATGTAAGGGGCGATTGTGATTAGCATCAATGTTGGGCATATCATCGTGGCTGAAGTGTAGTTGGTGAGATGAAGCTAGGTGTCCTACCAAGGCTTGAAACTGTGTAGGATCCATATTATTAGGCACATGGGTTTCCTGTAGGGCTCTATTAAGGATTTCTTGATACACGGGGGAAGACTTGAGTAAATCCAAGATGGAGATATGTGCAGGGGTCTTTCCCAAGTGATCAAGGATATTGTACTGGGAAGTTACAGGAGTCGGTTGGGCAGGTGTAGAGGCTGCAGGAATGGTGATGCGGGCTCGTCGTGTGGTAACAGCACATTGAGAGTCTTTAGCTTTGACATGTATCATGGATACACGAGGTTCTACCTACTCAATGTAATGAATAATACCCTCATAATTGAAGGGTACATTCTTGTAACTCACATTATTTGTGTTGTTGTTTTGAGGATTACTGTTGGAAGTGCTCGGGCCTTGGTTATGGTTTGGGAAAGCGTTTTGATAAATTTGTAACTGAGCATTGGATGACGGAGCTTGGTTAGGATCAACCTTGATGTCACCTCGATCGATGAGATCCTGGACGTAGTTTTTCAGACCCTGACACTTATTCAAAGAGTGCCCTTTAATTTTGTGGAACTCACAATATTCATTTTCCCTAAACCATGCGGGCTTAGGTTTGGATTCGTCTAGTGGCTTGGTGACGGGGTACGTGATTGGATAGCTGATCTGCAACAGTTTATTGAAGACGACACTCAAGGGTTCTCCTAGTTGAGCATATTGGCGTTTAGGGTTCCCTTGGTTATTTTGATTGGACTGTTGGGGAGGACGGGGTGTCCCTTGCAGTACGGATATGGCATTAGGTACAGATTGCTGTTGTTTCTGGGATGCGTTGGCCACTTGGATATGTTTAGTATTAGTGACACCATCATTGACTGCATTCTTGTTCTTGTTCCAAAAACGTGGCTTGTCGTTAAATGTCCTTTCCCTATCTTGGTTATATATTTTGATGTGCCCCTTGGCAACAAGGGCACGCTCAAGGATGGGTCCTTTCTCCACCACCTCCGCAAAAGTGGTGACACAGTGTAATCGGAAGTTGTGAGCCATGTCAGGATGGGAATTCTCCACGAAGAGGGTGACCATGTCCTTTTCTTTCAAAGGAGTTTTCATTCGGCTTGCCAGGGCACGCCACCTCTGGAGGTAGCTAGTAAAAGTTTCCCCTTCACGTTGTTTCTCCTTGAGAAGATCTAGGGTATCAGTATCTTTCTCCAAGTTGAAGGAGAAGTAGGAGACAAATCTTTCTGACAAGTCCGCAAAATATTTTATAGACCCCTTGTCGAGGGTCATGAACCACCCTAGCGCGTCACTCCCCAGACTTCGGGGGAACAGACGCAAGAGATAGTTATCATTGTGGATCACTTCTTGACACTAGGAGTAAAACTCTCATAGGTGGCCCTTAGGATCTTTGTTCCCCTTATATTTGTCAAATTTTGGCATCTCAAAATGCTTGGGGAAGGGAATCAATGAGATGGAGGGATTATACGGATAGGGACATATATCTTCAAACTTGAACGATTGCTTGCTAGTCCCTGCCTGGAGATCTTTTAGTGTGGCTTTGATTTCTAGTATGTCCGCAGTGGCCGACGTGTTAGATGGATATTGATGATAGGATGATTGTGGATTCTGAGAGGATGTTTGGGGATGGGTGTATGGATAATGAGGAAGTGGTACCTCTTGCTGATATGCCAAGGGACCTTGTTGATAACAAGGTTGTTGTTGTGAGGTGGGATATTGATTGGTTGGGTAGTTGTGGGTGGCGTATTGTTGGGAAGTATGGAGAAAGTGTTGTTGATTAGCTTGCGGATATTGGGGGTGTTGATATGACTGTTGTGATGCCCCATAGGAGGGTTGTTGTTGATATTGTTGTTGGTTGTAATAGTTGTAGTGATGAGGTGGTTGTTGATATTGTTGTTGATGCATAGGTGGTGCCTGTGATGGGCGAGATGGGATGCTATGTTGTGGTTGCGCTTGTGGGCGTAAAATGGATGCCAGGAACGAAGATATGGTCGGGGCTGAAGGCCGAGGTTGATTTCCTTGTGGTTGATGTTGGGAGGGTTGTGTTGAAAATAGGTGATTGACCAATGATTGTTGTTGAGGTGGAGGTGCGATTGAGATGTTGTGCGAGGGAGGTTGTTGAGAACTAGTGGGAGCGCAGGATTGGGGAGGTTGTTGGGATATGAATGATGATGGTGGAGGGATGTTGGATTGGGGCAGATGTGGAGGCTGTTGAGGTATGAACGAAGATGGTGGAGGAATATTGGATTGGGACGATGGTGGAGGATTAAATGACGCTGAAGGAGGGATGTTGGATTGGGACGATGGCGGAGGGTTGAATGATGATGGAGGAGGGATGTTGGATTGGGGTGGCTGCTGAGATAGGACTGATGATGGTGGAGGATTTGTAGCCCCAGGAGGTGGGGGTAAGGCAGTGAAAGGGTTGCCCCCAGTGTTGGCAAGGAGCGGGTTCGAGGGGGTGGTGCCGGTAGCATTAATGGTTGTAGTTGCGGGATGTTTTGTGGCATGCCATAGGCAAAAGGATCATTGGGATCAACAGTTTGGGGGGCTCCCGTGACTGAGATGGTGGGATGTGTGGGATCGCCAATGGGATATAGGATAGTGTTGCCAAATTTAGGTTGATGCCAGCTACTGGGGATGTCATGTGCACCTTGGGGTACATTAGATGTGGAGGTGCCATACTTGGATAGGTCGACACTTGATGGCAATTTGACACCTTTGTCAATCAAGTGAGCCAAGATTCGATCACCATGTCTTTCGAGAAGGTGCTCTGTCATTTGTGCATTAACTGGGTTGCTAAAGTGCTCCTCGAATGTGAGCTCAGGTTGATCGGCCATGTTTTCTTCCCCAGGTGGTGATGTGTTTTGACCATCCACATTGGATTGCGATGAGGTACCGTTGTGGGGGTCGTGAGGGATATTAGCACCATAGTTCAGGTCTGACATGATGTTGACTGTGTTGGTGGGATCTTGTGGGTTGTTCAATTGGGCATTCAGGGCTTGTTGGTCGGCCATTTTCTTTGCTTGTGATCGAGTCTGAACGGGCATGCAAGATGATGAAGTAGATCAAGATGATGAGAGATTGATTTGATTTTGATGAAAGATTAGTTGACGACAATTGATTAGGTCGACGTGGATTGGCTTGATGGAATCGGATTGGATTGATTGGTAGATGTTGGATTAACCTAGATTCTAGGTTTTGATCCGAATAGGTTTGATGATGTGGGGATTAGATCGATATGATGATTAGGATTGATGTGATGATAGATACGATGACGACCGAGATCCACAACCGAGTTTAAGGAGGATCCTTGGTAACACTAGGTATTGATTAAAAGGTGGATGTATAATAACGACATCGAATCCAACTTGAGATAGAAGCGGATTGATTGGGTCAAAAAGGATAACTAACCTAAGATGGATAGCGATCCTAAGCCAGCTATGATGATTGTGATTAGGGATGAATACCTAGGTCAACTTGGATGACAACTCTAATGGGGTTTATATGGAATAATGGAGATCAAAGATGAAAGCGTGTTTAGGACGGACGGGGAGTGTCTCAAGATAGATGAATGGCTCTCGAAACAAGCAAAAGACTACTCAGGACAAATGACCCTTAGAACGAAGGGCTCGGAACGGACGTACAGATGTTCGTTTTGGACGCTAAATGATCGTTTCGGTGTTCAAAACAGAGGGACAATGGATGCCAAATGATGGTATAGGATGGTTAAAGGGATAGGTCTACCACTACAAAAGGACAGATCCGCCACTGTATTTGGACAGATCCGCCACTGCACTGGGATAGGTCCGCCACTGCACTAGGACAGATCCGCCACTGAACTGGGACAAATTCGCCACTGCACTAGGACAGATCTACCACTGAACTAGGACAAATCCGCCGCTGAACTAGGACCAATCTGCCACTGAACTAGGACCAATCCGCCACTGCACTAGGACCAATCCGCCACAGCATTGGGACCAATCCGCCACTACATTGGGACCAATCCGCCATTGCACTAAGACAAATCCGCCACAGCACTAGGATAGATCCGCCATAGCACGAGGACAGGTTTGCTAAAAGATAAGGTTAAGTCCGCCAAAGGATAAACTTAAGCTTGGTTTTTTGATGGATGGCAAAGGCAAAGGACCCAAATTGTAGCAATCATAAAAAGACTTGGCCAAACCGATAATCACTGGTTTTTGCACAAGAAAGACAATTCAAGCAGCACAACCCTAAGATTAGTAGAAACGGGTATGGTCAACAAATTTTTCTACTCTAGGATGCACATGGTTTCTAAGGAGTCCTCGATATACACCCGGTACGTGAGGCCCAACCCGTGAACACCAACCCATTACAAGCGTGAGTCAGGAACCTTAGCGAGATACTAGAGGCTCGGACCAACTCTTCACGTCATCCCGACGCTTCGCCAATTACAACGTGGTTGGATTGGGGTACAGCTTTTGCTCTCCCCCCTCTATATACCCCGCCGGTACGCGTGGTTGGAATTGTCCCTTGGGGTGATGAAATCCCCAAGCAGGTCCCGCTAAGAAAGTGAAAAATAGGTCACTCAAAAGGACTTGGAAAGCTACGATTTCTCGTCACCCAGGATCGCCAAATGGCGCAAGGGGATTGGATACATCAAATAGCCTTCCCAAACACGCCAAGCAAGGTTTATTGACACCCCTTTAATTAAACTATGTTCTTATTTTACCAAAAGACAATTCGGGAAAACTGGAAATTTTTACCTTCTGGAGGACAGGTTCGCCACAGCAAAAGGACAGATCCGCCACTCTGTCAGGACCAATCCGCCACTCTGTCAGGACCAGTCTGCCGCTGTAGGATATGTCCACCACAGCAGGATAGATCCACCACCGGAAGACAAATCTGCCACTTTGTTAGGCCTAGTCCGCCACTCTGGACAGATCCGCCACTCTGTTAGGCCCAGTCTGCCACCTCTGGATAGATCTGCCACCGGAAGACAAATCCGACACTCTGTTAGGCCCAGTCTGCCACTCTGACAGATCTGCCACTCTGTTAGGCCCAATCCGCCACCTCTGGACAGATCCGCCACTCTGTTAGGCCCAGTCCGCCACCCTGCAACTTGGACCTTGAAAAATGCAAAAAATAGCAAACGTGAAGAAAATAGACCTGTTTGTGGGTCCCACCAGGCGTGCCAGGAATGTGATAGGTCGAATAGAGGTGTTAGAAAGTAAGCAACAAGCCAAAAGGAGTGCAAATAAACAACTTAAAACAACCTACACTTCAAGATTAGCCTAAGTTGGAAACAAAACAAGACAAAGCCACAAAATGAAACTTTATACCTTGCGTTGAGTCGATCCTTTGGTTGGCCCCTTCATCTTTGACGGTATGCCCTTTGGATGGCAAGACAAGCTAGATGAGGATGAAGATGGGATGCAAGTGATGAAAAATGTGAAAATGGCTAAGTAAAGGTTGAAAACAAAATCGCAAGAGCACCAAGAAGTACAAATGACTTCCAAAATGAGAGAAAAGAGGGGGTATTTATAAGATTTTGGGAACTTGGGAAATGGACGGCTGATTGATTCACTAAATATCAAGATGTAGGGCTAAGGTGAGTTGGAGAAACCTTACAAGCCCCTCACATCTTGGGATACATGTGGCAAGGGGAGAGGCTTAAGAAAGATGAGGTGGACATGAGGTGTAAGAGAAGTCCATGACATGGAGGGGGGGTACAAATTACCTTGGGATTGGACAAGATCTCCCCATAAAGGAGGTCCTTGTCCCCATGTGGGTGAGAGGACAAGTGGGGAATTAAAAATTCCTCAAATATCCTTATGGGGATGGGAGAAGGAATAAAGAATGAATAGAGGACATGTGGGGAGAAGTGAAGGAATTAAAAATTCCTTTTAGGTGTCTTGGGGGATTAAAAAGTGAATTAAAAATTCACATGGGGAAGGGGGATGCCTTGTCCAAAAGGAGAAAGCCTTTAATAAGGTTGACTCAAGGACATGTGTCATAAATAGGATGAGGATTAGGTTAGGCTAATCAAATGATTAAGGTTGTGCAAGTACCCAGTTAGATAGGCTAATGACTGATTAGAGGCAAGTGGGAAATTATGGAGGATGTGACCTTAATGATGATTAAGGGTGTGCATATGCTAACCCTGGTTAATTAGAAGAAGATGAAGTAATTAAAATGGATTAAGGACCAACTTGCAAAAGTTGGAGGATGTGACCATGAGAGAGAAAAGATGAATTAAAAATGAATTTTAATTTAAAAGGGGAATATGACTAAATTAAATAAAAGGGCATATTTATTCAATTTAGGGGAGAAAGAGGGGAAATGTATTAAATTGAATACTTTGTGCAAGATGCAAGGTATTAATTAAACAATTGGCTTAATTAATATTGACGGAGGGGATGAGCAACTGGATGAATAAGGAGACGCGTTTGATCATATGGAAGTGATCAAAATTGTACGTCTACAGAATGAATGAAAGAATTTAAAGGAGAAGAAAGAGAATCTATCATTTTCGAAGTTAATTGGTTGAAGAGGGATGTTACAAACCATCCCCAATAGGAATTGTAATGCCTCTTCCAACTTTAGACACAGGAATCCATCAGGGACATAAGTGTGCCATGCATATTTTTGCATGCTGCATGGATTTCCTAGACAAATATTCTTCTACCGACACAACAGAAAGATTCCAAGTGGAAGGAAGTCACCAAGATGATGCAAAATTTCACCTTTGGATTTGGTTTTCTAAGCTGAGGATGTACAAAAGGGGAATTTTCATAAGGGGTACAAATTCCCTCCTATACATTTTTCCTCCACTTTAGTGAGCATGAATATTGATGAGTGCTTTGGTAAATTAGATCGAAGAATGAATAGGATTAGAAATTTATATCTAAACTATTAAGGAAGGAGATAACAATCTAGTGAGCTCGAAAGCACAAGGTAGGAAAAGGACTCCATTGCTGCACAGAACTATGAAGCTATAGAATGAAAGCGTCTTATAGGCCCACAAACCTGCAAGGGAGTGACCCCCAAGATCTCTCGCATGGAGGAAGCTCAGAAAAAGCACCCTACAGGCCCGTAGATTTGTGGGGAGGTGTACACCAAGATCTCTCACATGGAGGAAACCCAAGGAAGGGGACTTCGAAGAGTCAAAAATTGGCTTCATAGGAACACCTACAAAGTGACATGTTTACCCATAGATAGAACTTGTCCAAAAGTGGCCACACAAGCAAGTAAGTGGATAGTCACATAGACTTTTGATAGATTGGAAAGATTTCAAAGGGGTCCCTCAGGAACTCAGCATGAAGAAAGGGGATTTACTCAAGGGACACACTATTTGAAAGTGCAAGAGAGATGTCTCTTTCTCGAATCAATTCATCATCAAGGAATCCATTCAAAAGATGTTCACTTCATCAAGGAATTCCAAAGGAATAAAATGCCCCCTCATGAGGGGAAGGTTGAAGTTTCTCCCACCTCGAATAAAATTTCATAAGTTCTTTCTTTGCAAACCCATGATGAAGGAAACATGTTTCATTAGGGTTTCAAGTTGAGAATGCAATTCTTTGTTAAAAAGTTTTTGAAGATTCTCGAGAAAAGATTCATTGGCAACAAATGCACTTTCTAAAAATTTAAGTGTTATAAAAATGGCATCACAGATGAAAGGGACAACTCAAGCAAAGAAGAGAGAAAGATAAGAAAAGAACAAAGAAGAAATAAACATAAACAAAGGACATAGGGATGATCTGATATTTCAAGGTCAAAACTGCTCATATATATATATAGTATAATAATAGTATATAAAACAAACTGTCATCAACCACCTACTATATCAAACCATGTGAAGAATGCACAAGAAGACAAAGTAAAAATAAAAAAATTGGGTCAACATGGAAGGGAGCCTAAATTCCCCCAACATTTTGCATCGTCCTCAATTTATCGAAAATCAATCACTAACATGGAAGAATTATGATACAAATAGAAGAAGGTTCAGGACACAAAAACCACACTTGTATCCAAGCACCAACAAGGGTGGAAAGGTTCATCTAGGAACACACAGCATGATCACAAGGGAACACATCACAGCACACCCACATCTAATCTAGAGATAAAGAAGGGGCCTCCCCCTAACACTGATCGACCAAGAGGTCATCCACTTCCCACTTCAGATCATCATAGGGGGAAGGAGGACAAGCCTACAGTGGTGGAATGTTAAGAGGAGGAGCTTTCGACCCTCCACAACAAGGGCTAAGGAAGAAGGCCCCACAAGTTCTCCTCTACTTGACTCCTATGGAGCTATGGTCAATGATTTTGCGAAAATCATTGACAAGGTCAGAACTTCATCCAGAGAGTTAAAAATGCATTTCACTAGAGTGTCATGTCATACCTCAACAGATAGAGAAACTTGTTCCTTAGGTTCACCACTAGGCTCATCGAGTGACTCAGGAGCGGTGACGAACTTAGGGGAAGCCGAGACTAGTTCTGTTACCAAAACATAACAAGTTAGCTCAAGACCACCTTTCAAAGAAGGTGGACTCCTCTTACATGCTCCATTGTTGGAAGGACCACTCTCCACCTTCTGCTCTACCAGTGGATGTGAACTTCCCACATATGAGGCAAGAGGTGTGGAGGAAGAGGAGGAGGAGAAAAGTGTGGTGAATACCACCAAAGTGTTTGGCATATCCATAGGTTTTTCGAAAGGAAATATATCCAAAAGGGACATCAAAAAGGGTGGCTCCACCAAAGGAGCAATGAACACCTAAAAAAATTTAGAGTTAGGCACATTCATACTCATAGCAGAAGCCAGAAGTGATGCAGAGCTTGGTTGAATGGAAGAAGAGGGGAGGAGAGAGGAGGACGTGGCAAGAGGCCCTAATATAGGGGTGGTCATATTCTCTTCCTTCCTTTGTAAGGTGGCTTGCTTAGTTGCCAGAGCCTTTCTCCGATGCTTGTGCTCATGCAAAGGGTGGTTTCTATGACTCTTCAAGCTAGAGACTGGAGGTTGCAAAGGAACATAAGGCTCCTACTCAGCCATGTGAGTGTCATCCAAAAATATTTCCAACAGAGGGACAAGCTCTTGAATGGGAGCAGGAGGAACGGGTTGAGAAGTGGCGGGGGGAGTCAACTCTAACACCTTGGCAGTGGGCCTCTTTTTGTTTACTGCCTTGGGAGCATAAGCGATAGGGGCTATAGACGTTGAGACATAGAAGATTCCACATGGGGGCATTTTCCTCTACCATACAAGTAGTACCAAGGGCTAGGTGGTTTAGTAGGGAGGTCTAATATCCTAACCTTAGGTCTACACTAGGGCAGTATCATCCGACTTAGTGGATAAAAGTTGTGAATATTCATCCAAAACTCTTCTCTAGAAAGAGGAGGAGAACCATCTCAAGGACGAGGTGGCTTATCTTTCCCTTTTTGAGAAGGGGGTGCAGTTGGATGTTGTACTACTAGAAGAGCCAATTTCGGCTATCCCTTGTCCCAGATCTTATACTTCACATAGTTTTTGTAAAGTAGGTTCGTTCTTGGAGGGAGCAGACCAACTAGGGTGGGCCAAAAGTGGTCTAATGAATATCCCCATGGGCTACCAGAGGCTTGTATCCAGTGTCATACACTACATGCGCAACACCTTCATGGGATAATTTTAAATAGTTGTGAATAATGAAGGTGATTCCATTCATGGAAGCTAGCCAAGGTAACTTCATCTTGAATAGATACGACTCTGGAATAGTGTCAAAGACTGTGTCTACAGCCCTAGGTCCTACTAGGATGAACATATTTATTGAGCCTTATGGCTTTAGACAAAGGCCATCATGTATATGGATGATAGATTTCATTTCTTCGTCCTCTTTTCTATGTAATGACTTAAACTACAACATCTCTTATGTAATGACATTCACTCGACTCATAGGGTCAATTAAAACCCTTGTCACAATGTTTCCATTGAGGTGTGTGGGAATGTAGAGGGGAGAGGGATTGTTATTTACGGGTAAGTCTTGTGATGTGAATGTCATGTCCAGGGAGTTGGGTGTAGGTTGTGTGGTAGGAGTAATTGTGACCATGTTAACATATGCCTCAAGCCAATCAGTAGAATTGAAGGGATTGATAATCATGTTGGCAGAATGTGACAGAAATGGGTCCGTGTATATCTACAACTCACTATTCACTTTCGCCACCAATTTGTTCATATTTTTTTTACTTCTGTCAAGATAGATAGTACCATCCTTGATGTGCTCCTATATCTCATGACACATGCACATACAATGTTTGATATCATGTCCATTAACTCGATGGTATTGACAAAAGGTATTTAGATTGTACCAACTAGGGAATGGTTCTTTAAGAGGCTTAGGGTTCTCTAAAGTTATGATATTATCCTTTAGCAGCTTCTACAAGATGGAAGAATAAGATTCTTCTAGCTTTGTGAACTTTTGGTTGTGTTTGAGGTCGTTATTAGTCATAGCGGCTACTACATTGGCAATAGCCTTACCTTTCCCAGAGATCAATACAATGGACTTTTCTTCTAAATGGGAGTTTGAGGAGGATCCCCTAAACTGAACTATCATTTTTTGATACTCCCATAATGCAACACACAAATGTGTGAAAGAAGGGTATTTCATAAGGGAAAACTTCTCATGCCAAGGTCTTTTCAAGTTCCCTATGAACACCTTTCGTACATTAGAATCGGGTAATGGATACGAGATTTCTGAAAAGAGCACTTGGTATCAAGCTATAAAATCAATAATATTTTCATTATCACCTTGTTTGCATCGAACGAGATCAGAAAAGGTCATCTTCAGTCCAATGTTAGCTTGGAATTGTCATAGGAATTTATTTACAAGTTAGTCAAATAAGAAATGGAATTATCAGGTAAGGAACAATACCATTCGAGTGATGTATCCTTAAGAGATCGGGTGAATTACTTTGCCATAAATGCATCATGATGGAAGAAATTTGTACATAGGGTATTCAAGACAGGCACATGTGTTTATGGGTCCCCTTTACTGCTATATTTTTTGAATTTAGGAATCTCCATTCCTTGAGGGAAGGGAGTGTTTAAAACTGCTACTAATAATGGGCTATGTCAGAAAAATAGTTGAAAGATAGGTTGGGCAGAGGCCTGGGAGAGACTTGCCATCTAGCTTTGTATCTTACCCATATTTTGAGGAAGAGTGTTCAGAATAGGGTCATTAGAAGACACAAGGCTAGAGGGACCTCCTCCAAATCCACCACCAAAGCCAAGTCCAAAGCCACTAGTGTCACCACCACCAGAACCACTACCGGAGCCACCGCCACTAGTAGGGCCTCCACTGGAGCCACCACTGCTTTCAAAGCCACCACCATGGCTTCCACTAGAACCACCTCCGCTAGTGCCACCTCTGCTGCCAAAGCCACTGCAACTACCAAATCCTCCACTACTCATCCCACAAAAACCTCCACCACTAGTGGTGATAGGAGGGGTGATGCTAAATATGAAGGGTATTCTATTCTCCTTGATAGTTTTGGACCTCTTGGAGGTAGAGGGGATGTTGATCGAGGGGATGACATTGACCATGTACACGGATGTGGGAGGCATTGACATTCCCAGTTGTCTCTCATGATCTTCAAAAGTGTCCCCTTGCACAATGTTAGGATTATTTGGATGAGCACATCCTTTAGTCAAACTAAAGAGACTAGCCAGGAGTTATATGCCTATTTGATCTTTTCCAACCATATAATTTATTTTGTCGATTACTGTAGTAGCCCTAGCCATCTTCGGGTCCTTTTCCAAGTCACCCAGTCCTTTGCTAAGGATAGAAATATACTCCAAAGGAATGTGAATAGCCTCATATTCATCCACTTACGATAGTGTAGGAGACGCAAGAGGAGTGGGGATGTGGTCAGTCTCATCAAAGACCCCTACCTCACCCCTCAACAACTACTCCTACATGGCAAGACCAACAACGAATCTAGCAAAAATACCTATAGAGAAACTAGTAGTGACCTTCATCCTTTCCATGGGAAGGTTTCGTACACTTCTCCTAACAATATACCTAGAGGTTGTGGACTAGATTGTGATGCTCATAAACCTTCACAATACTTAGAGGCACAACAATCACAAGGTACAAGGGGAAAATCCTCAACACCAATGAATGAACAAACGTTGGTTCACATCAAGTTCACCAAAAGTGTAAGAGAGGGGGACCAACCATGTCAAGGCCCCAGGTCAAGGAGAGCCAACAATGGAAGGCTTCCCTAACTTACCTCACTCTAAAGGGATGTTTGATGTGAAGGATGAGAATGATGAGGACTATAAAGTCCTTCGATCACTCTGCAGACCTAAACTATAGTTTGGGCTAGCAGAGCTGGCTTTTTGGACTTAGTTATGTGCCTTAGATAGCTCACTATCCAAGAACGGAAATGCAGTTCTAGGATGTCAGTCTGGTGCACTGGTATCTCTCAGGTGTGTTGGCATTTGTATGGCCAGAAGACATTTAACACAGAGAAATTGCCAAAAATACCTACTAATAGCCTAGCTAGTACAATCTAGATGGTAAAAATAGAATGAGAAAGTATGCAAAGTAGACACTAACATGATAAAGTAAATAGAGTAGAACTAGGGTGACAAAGATAGTCTCACAAAAGTGCCTATTCACCAGCTAGCTCCAAATGCACGTCCATCTACACACAAGAAAGAGGGGAAATTTGTTGTGGCTATATAGGGGCCTACCTTAGTCAAACTCCTATTTTTGTGTTTTCGCCTCCATAGATAGCCAAATAGAAATGATAGAGAAATGTATAATAAAGAAGTAAAGAAAGAAAGCACATAAATAACACTAAAAAATAGTATATAGCTACTAAACCAAATCATAAAGGAGAGGAGTGAAAATGTTACCACCTCAACCAAGAGCTCACTAACCAATGATGGAGAAAGAGAGCTTGAAAAATTACCACAACCTCGATTGTGATGGAGGAAGGTTCTACAAAACCTCAAGCCCCTGTTGCAATGGCTTACTTCACACTTGCTTGACAGAGTTGATGGAGTGTTGAGAATGATGGAAATGATGAGAAGCTATGAAGGAGGATGAAGTGAATGCTTGAAGATTGAAAAAAGAGATGAGTTGAATGAAGAATGGAAGAATTTGAAAGAGAAGAGAGAGAATTTTTCATTTTTGGGGTCGGTTGGTTGAAGAGGGATGTTACAAATTGTTCCCAATAGGAAGTGTAATGCCTCTGCTAACTTCAGATGCAAAAATTTGTCAGGGACGTAAGTGCATTGCGCGGATGTCTGCACGCTGCATGGGCATCCCCAAAAAATATTCTTCTACTAACACAAAAGAAATATTCCAAGTGGAAGGAAGTCATCAAGTTGATGTGGAATTTAGTCTTCAAATTTTGTTTTCTAAGGTGAGGATGTACAAAAGGGGAATTTGCGTAGGGGTGCAAATTTTCTCCTATACAATAACATCAATTAGGTTGGCCTAATTAGATGTAACACTCAAAATATAACTTTTTATCTCCAAAAACTTCTTACAAATCTCGTGCCAAGATTCAAAATACAAAAAAACTTAAAATAGGTTGGCATGGACCTATAATAGATACCACATAACACTGCAACACTTATTTAATCTTCACATACGTTTAAACTTATTAGGTTGACACTACAAAGGACCTAATACAAAAATTATTCAACTATGTATCCACATTCACACACGTGGACTTCAAAACTCAATGCCAACTAGAATTCACATGCTACTGCCATCTGTCAATTTTTCCTCAAAAGTACAAATCCAAAAACTTATCCACAAAGAAGTGTGGATTCTCCCACACAAATGCACTGTATAGAGAATAACTATAATTTTCCAGACAAACTTTTGTTACTCATATCTTTCAATCCAATAGCCAAAACATGATGAAAACTTGGAATTGGATACATTGAACATCTAGAAAGATAGTGTTAGAAGCATAGAGTGAAACCTTCATTTGCAAACCAGTGCAGAGCCAAAAATGGATGCTCTATTACACTAAAATAGTTGTATTGACACTTAATATATTTACCATTACAACCAACTTTAGTGGACCAACCACTTTACAAAAATATCTTCCACAAACATTTGAAAACCTATTATAACCGAAAATAATGATCCACATCATGATCTCCATATTCAGATACAATGTTAACATCAATGACAACACTCCAACACATCATTATATACCTTTTCTTATCCCTTATGCTCATGTTTCCAACAATAGCATCAATGACATCCTTCCAACAATATCCCCCTTTATCATTGGTGGAAACATGCCAAAAATATCTCCAAAATTCTTCAAAACATTCTCCCCCTTTGACATCAAGGGCAAAGGGTAAATATACCAACTATTTTGACATTCACGAGAACTCCCCCTAAGAAATGTAACAAAGAAAAAAGCCAAAAATTATATTGGAAAACTACTCTACATATAACACATATATATACAAAGAATCTAAATAAAAATATTGAAATGCATGAAAAATTCAATAATATGTCCACCGAAGGAGATTAATGATTGAAAATTTTGTACATGGGCTTTCCATGCTTTCCTACCTTCATCCTAATCTTTGTTTTCTCCCACAAACAATCTGCACTGTGTTTCAAATTCCAGTAATAGCTCTTCTCCTTCTTCTAGGCTATTAGGTACTAAATTCATTTGCTTAGCTTTTTTTGAACTCAAAAGGGCTTATGAAACAAGCATTAGATTGCAATTTCCTAAGTCCCTTATTTATCCAAACTAGAGAATGATGTGCTCTTTCTAGGCTTGCAGCTAAAATAATTTCTTATGCAAATCTTCTATTACATTCCTTATATCTCTAATTAGGTTGAGTTCCAGATCATAGGAACTTGAGGTAGTGTTGATTTGAGACTCAATGGAATCCATCTCCTTCCTAATGCTTTTTGTCGCTCTAAACCACTTCATTCCATATTGATAAAGAGACTTTACCTCATCAACACATCCTTGTGCATCCTTCATCAATTCTAAAAAAAATTTATGTTCAAGAGCACATTTCTTAGTAATTTCCAACATTTTATTATCATTAATTCTTTCCTCAACCTCTTTCCCTGCTTCATCTTTAAGTCTGGAGGCATACACCTTAAAAGAGTCAATTAATAGTTTTAAATTTTCCATACCGGAAAGTGATGTATATATGTATGCACCAGGTATTGTTGCAAGTATTAGTAGTTGGTGTTGTCATTAATGTCAAAAAATCTGTGTTTTCACTGGTGTCAATTGTATGAGAAGAATATTGTTGCAAGAGAATGTGTAGTTGTTGATGATGCTTTGATTAGTTGCATTATGTTGTGATTAGTAAGCTATTGGTGTCAACATCTAGTGTTTCTTTGGTAAGCTTCTATATATGGTTGAGGAAGTGATGGAGATGATGAGGATTTGTTCTTGGTACTTCATTTCCAAGTGTTTTTGAGAAAATTTAATAAAAAGAGGAAATAGTGAGTTTTAGTGTGTTTTGGGTTGAAGATTAGTGTTTTGGTGTCACTTTTCATTTCTTCTAGGTTGAAGATATACCTAGATGCATTTTAGATATGTTTATCAAAGGTTTTCAAAGGTTTTGTATTCAGAATTTAGTGTGTTGGATCATTGTACAGAAGAAGTTGTGTTCACCAATGTTTGAACAGTGTATTGCAGAAGTGTCTACGAGAAATGTTTTTGTTCCATTCTTCTCTGTAATTTGGTTTTAGGTCTTATATATCTAAAGGTGTGTTGATAGTGTTGGTATATTTCTTCAATTAAAGTTGTTTAAGGTTTTTTTCTTTGGAAGTTAGTTTCTTAAGTTGCAGTGTATGACAAAATTGTCTGATTGTACTAGATGTGTACATTCTTCATATACAAGATGTTTTGAAGGCGTTTGTTGGTTTTTAAAGTATTTGTAGAATATTAAATATTATGCTTAGGTGATATTTTTTGTCCACAACTTGTTGAATCAAAGGAAGTGTTCACTTAAAATTTTAATGGTGTTTACAAGAGTAACATTCGACCTTGGTGCTTACATTAATTATGGTGGATTTTTATTACTTGTAGAATTTTTTTCTAGCATGGTGTTATATATTTGAGTCCCAGATAAGGAGTGGTGTGGTTCACATTAAGTTCTAGATCTACCACAAAATTGTTTTGGTGTTGAACTCATTTGAATTTGCATGTTTGAGGTGCATATCCGACTTTGGAGAATGTTTTCAAGGTTGAAGATGATATAAATATGAGTTGAGTTGTTGAGATATGCTAATATAGACATGTGTGATGTGAATGAGGAAAATTTTAGAGTAATAGAGTGCAAATTTGAGAAGTGTAGTGTGAGATTTCATGTGTTAGATTGTTGGATACAGTGAGCAGAAGGTGTCTACAATTCTTTGGTCAAGCTATGAAGGTGTTGATGATATTGTGGTGGATTCCTATGTTTCATTGAGATGTATTTCTCTATGTATTATTCTTCTCTATCTTATTTTCTATTATAACAGTGAGCCTTTCTTTCCTTGGGTAGCGAGCCCTCCAATAGTAAGCCCTTTGTATTTGATGTTGATATTACTTTACATTGTGAGCTAATCCTCACCATGGTTTTTCTCATCTTGAGTTTTCCATGTAAATCTGGTGTTCTCTTGTGTATGGTGTTGATTAAGTTTTAGTTTTTGTTGTTTTCTTTTCATGCTAAATCATTGTAATAGATTAAGGGTTAATTGAATAAATGTGGATCTAAATGTTTATGAGGGTTTTGAAGTTTTAAGGTACAACTAATTCACCCCCACTCTTAGTTGTCTTGTGCATTCAATAATTGTGATCATAGCAAGGTTCCTTGGAAGAAAGCTTAACTACTTGAGGTAGATTTAGTATGGTGCACAAGAAAGACATCCCTATGTTTGATGGAACAAATTATGCATTTTAGAAGACAAGGCTGGAAGTTCTTTTGGTTTATCTTGGATTTGATGTCTAGAAGTTTGTTAAGACTAGATACACTAAACCTACAAATAGTCCAAGTACAAATGATGAGATCAAAGCCTATGAAATAAATGGTAAATCAAGGTATTCTCTCTTAAATAGTCTTACTAATTTTTAATTAGTGAAAGTGATGAGTGTGAAAGTTGCTAAAGAAATTTGGGAAAAGTTATAAAGCATTTATGAAGGAATGATAAGGCCAAAGAAGCTAAGATGCAAAATCTAAATATCATGTTTGAGAACTTGTGGATGTCTAAAGATGAAAATGTTATAAGATATATGCAAAGGTTCAATGAACTTGTCATCTCCATCAAAGGTATTGGTGGTGAACTCAAAGAACCAAAAGTGGTAAAGAAAATTCTTAGAACCCTTCCTAAATCTTATAGTCATAAAGTGTCTTCTATTGAGGAATTCTCAAATTTGAATCAATGTACAAAAGATCAGTTGTATGGTTCTTTAACTACTTTTGAGATGAGAGAAATTGTAACAAATAGTGGTGCAAAAGTTGAGACTGCTTTTAAGGCTACCAAATCAAAGGAGATCAAGGAATCATATCAGGAGGATCTTGATGATATAGAAACTAACTTTGTAAGGAGAATGAAGAAGGGTACTAGTAAATATAATAGTAATTTTCCTTTCAAATGTTTCAATTGTGGAAAGATAGGTCACTATGCTTCAAGATGTCCAACAGAGCTTTGAATAACAAAAATATGGAGATCAAAGGTAAGATGATTAAGAAAAGTTAGTATGTTAGAGACGATGCAAATATTTCTGGTGATGAATCTAATTATGGAGATGAAGATGATAATTGCTTGTTCATGGATTTAAAAGATGTTTTTTTCTACTAACTTTGAGAGATGTGTGAAGGAAATTCTTCCAAAGATAAATGATAAGACTGAAGCTACTTTGGTATCTTTCTTTCATGCTAGATATGAGAAGAACTATTGGATCATTGATAGTGGATGCTCTAATCATTTGATCGGTGACAAGAGTAATTTTGTTAAACTTAAAAAATATGATGGAGGATGTGTTAGATTTGGTGATGATACACCTACTTAGATATGTGGAAAACATTCTATCATTTTTTATGGCAAGCAAAATACTAGTGACGTTTACTATGTTAATGGTTTAAGGCATAATCGCTTGAGTGTTGGAAAAATGTGTAGGAAAGGATACAATATTATGTTTCAGGATGATGGATGTGAAATCAAAAATGGATCTAGATGTGTGGTTGCTATTGGAAGAAGGATAGATGGAAATGTTTATCAAGTTAGGGGTGTTGATGGTCATTGTTTTATGACTTAGATTAATGAAAGTTGGTTATGGCACAGGAGGATGTGTCACATCAATTTTGATAACTTAGTAAAAATTAGTTTAGTTCAAGTTGTAAGAGATATACCAAAGATCACAAAGCCTATCAATTTTTTATTTAAAGAATGTCAAATTGGAAAGGAAGCAAGAAGAATCTTCAAATTCATAGAACAATCTACTACCGGACTGTTGGAATTGGTAAATACAGATCTTTGTGGTCCTGCAAGATTAATAAGTCTTCAACATAACAAGTATTTAATGTTATTAATTGATGATTATTCTAGAATGACATGGGTTACTTTTCTTAAAGAAAAATTAGAAGCTCTTGAAAAGTTTAAAGCATTCAAAGTTATGGTTGAAAATTAAATGGATATGAAAATCAAATGTTTGAGGTTTGAAAAAGGTAGAGATTTCACCTCCAATGAGTTCAATATCTTTTATGAGAATCATGGCATAAAGAGGCACTTTTTTACCCCTAGGACTCCTTAGTAGAATGGGATAGTTGAAAGAAAGAATAGGATAGTTCAAGAAGTTGTAATAACAATGATGAAAGAGGAAAATCTACCTACTAGAGAGAAATAATTCATATTGTTGTTTATATATTTAAGAGAGTTCAAGCAAGAGAAAATAGTACAATGACTCCATGTGAGCTATGGTATGGAAGGATTCCTACTGTCAAGTACTTCAGAGTGTTAGGAAGAAAATGTTATATCAGAAGAGATGAAGATAACTTAGAAAATTATGATGCATGGTCTGATGAAGGTATCTTCCTTGGATACTCTACAAGATGCAAATCTTATTGATGGTACAACAAGAGATTGAGAAAGATTATTAAGAGTGAAACTATCAAAGTTGATGAATATTTACAAAAGAATTCAATGATTATAGATGGATATGAATCAGATGAGTGTTCTTGCAAAGAAGAATAAAAAGAAATCTAAGTGCAGATTGAAGAGGAAGAAGCTCTAGATAAGACTCCTAAAACTCCTAATAATGTGTAGAAGAATCATTCTAAAGGTCAAGTCACTGGAGATAAGAGTAAAGGTGTACTCACAAGAAGGAAAGCTTCTTAAGAATAGGTAATTCTATATTTACTTTTTGAAGTTGAACCTAAGATGGTGATTGAGGCATGTAAGGATGAATATTGGATCAAAGATATGAAAGAAGAATTGTTATAGATTGAGAAGAATTAGACTTGGGAACATGTCCCAAGACTAACAAAAAATATATATAATTGGAACTAAGTGGGTGTTCAGAAAAAAACTAAATGAGAATGGAGAAGTGGTAAGGAATAAGGAAAGGCTTGTGTGTAAAGGCCAATCGCAAGTTGAAGGAACATATTTTGAAGAGGCATTTCCTTCAATGGCAAGAATGGAAACTATCAAGATATTTTTGGCATTTGCAACACATAAGGATTTCAAAGGTTATCAAATGGATGTAAAGTATACTTTCTTGAATGGTGAATTGGAAGAAGAGGTATACATAGAACAATCAAAGGGATTTTAGTTATAAGATAAACTAAATATGGTTTGCAGATTGAAGAATACATTATATGGATTGAAGCAAGCTCCTAGAGCTTGGTATGCAAGATTGGATAGGTATTTGATATAGTGCAACGATTCGATAAAGGTGTCACACATAGTAATGTTTACTTTAAAGTTGAAATAGATCAAATCTTCATTGTGGTTGTATATGTTGATGACATGATCTTTGGAGGTAATGAAGCTATGTGCAAGAAGTTTGTAGAGGAAATGCAAAAAGAGTTTGAAATTTCTATGTTTGGGGAGATGAATTTCTTCCTTGGATTATAAATGAGTTAGATAGATAAATTTATTTTCATTTCACAATCAATTAATGTCAAGGAGACGTTGAAGAAGTTTGGAATGGAATATTCTAAACCAGTGTGTACTCCTATGGTTATCGGTTGCAAGATGAGCAAGAATGATGAATCTCCTAAGGCTGATCAGAGAAAGTATAGATCAATGATTGGAGGACCGCTATATCTAACTACTACTAGATTGAATATCATGCATGTAGATTGTCTTGTGGATATATTTCAAGAAGATATGATAGAGTCAAATGTTGCAGTAGTGAAGAGGATATTTAGATACTTGAAGCGCATTCTAGATCATGGCTTGTGGTATTCAAAGGATACTGATTTTACTCTGAGTGCTTACATAGATGTAGATTGGGCTAGTTGTGTGGATGAAAAGAAAATTACAAGTGGTTGTGCATTCTTTCTTGGATGCATAATGGTGTCATGGCTAAGAAAGAAACAAGATTCAGTGTCTTTATCTACTATAAAGGCATAATGCATTGCAGCAACATCTTGTTGCACACAAGTGTTGTGGATGAGGAAAATATTGAAAGATATTAGGGTGGTATATAATTAACCAATTTCTATCTTTTTTTACAATACACATGTTATCAATATTTCAAATAATATGGTAATGTATTCAAGGATAAAACATATCTCAATCCAGTATCACTCTCTAAGAGAGAAGATTGTAGAGAATGAAGTTAAGCTTGAATATGTTCCTACAAAGGATCAGGTTGCTAATATATTCACTAAGGCTCTTCTTAAGGATGCATTTGAGTATCTTTGGGAGAAGTTGGGGGTTATTTCCCCTCATTTGAACTAGATGCATAAGGAGATGCATTAGTTTAGTGGATTTCAATATTCACTCTTTGGTTTAGACTGATGTTGGTGGCTACCTCTTAGAGGGAGTAGGTAGCGACATTGTTGGTTGTTGCAGTCAGGGGGAGTGTTTGTTGTCATTATGCAATGGTTGTTGATTGGTGCAGTATGGTGTGTTCTCCTAAGGGGAAGTATACTAAGAAGTAAGGAAATAGAAAATGTGAGGCAATTGTTAGAAGGTTGATTGATGTTAAATAGAAACATAAGTGATGCAAATATTTTGTCCTTTTCCATTGATGTCAAAGGGAAGAGGGAATCATGTGAAAATGTTCAATTGTCAGTTGAGAAAGGGGGAGAGAACAGTATAGAAGGGGGGAGTGAGTAATAAGAAAAGATAAAAGGAAGTAGGTATGGAGTAGAGCTATTGTTTTTTATGGTTTTTCACATAATGTTTTTCCATCAATGACAAAGGGGGGATTGTTGCAAGTATAATAATTTGGTGTTGTCATTCATTTCAACAAGCCTATGTTTTCATTGGTGTCAACTTTATGAGAATAAGATTGTTGCAAGAATATATTTACTTGTTGATGATGCTTTGATTAGTTGCATTATGTTACCATTAGTAAGCTAGTAGTGTCAACCTCTAGTTTTTCTTTGATAAAATTTTGTTTATGTTTGATGAAGGGATGGAGATGATGAGGATGTGTTCCTAGTGCTTAGTTTCCAAGTTCTTTTGAGAAAATTTGATAAAAAAATGGAAATAGTGAGTTGCAGTGTGTTTTGGGTTGAAGAGTAGTGTTTTGGTGTCACTCCACATTTATTCTAGGTTGAAGATCTATCTATGTGTTTCAAATTTGTTAATTAGAGGTGTTCAGAGGTGTTGTATTTAGAATTTGGTGTCCTAGATCGTTGCACAAAATAATTTGTGTTCGCTATTGTGTGAACAATGTATTACAAAAGTGTCTAGGAGAAAAAAAAATTCTCCATGTTTCTCCACAATTTGGTTTTAGGTCTTGTGGATCTAAAGGTGTGATGATATAGTGTTGGAATCTTTCTTTATTTGAAGTTGTTCAAGGTTTGGTGCTTTGGAAGTCAGTTTATTAAGTTGCAGTGTATGACATAATTTTTTGACTATATTGGGTGTGTACATTCTTCAAGTAAACGATGTTGTGAATTAAGGAGTTTGTTGGTTTTTAAGGAATTTATGGAATATTTCAAATTGTGTTTAGGTGACATTTTTTGTTTCTAGAGTTTTTTTTTAATCAAATTAAGCGTGCACTTAAAAGTTTAACAGTGTTTACATGGGTAACGTCCAACCTTGGTGTTTACAATAATAGCGGTGGATTTTTATTGTTTGTAGAAGTGTATTGTAGTATGGTGTTATATATTTTGGTCCTAAATAAGGAGTGGTGTGGCCCACCTTCACTTCTATCTACTACAAAAGCGTTTTGGTGCCGACCTAATTTGAATTTACATGGTTGAGGTGCATAATCAACCTTGGAGAACTTTTCAAGGTTGAAGATCATATAAATATGAGTTGAGTTGTTGAGGGATGAAAATATAGACAAGCATGATGTGAATGATAAGAATTTCATAGTTATAGAGTGTGAATTTGAGAAATGCAATGTGAGATTTCATGTGTTATATTTTTGGATGTAGTGAGTAGAAGGTGTCTACAATTTTTTGATCAAGCTACAAAGGTGTTGGTGATATTGTGCTTGATTCCTCTATTGCATTGAGATGGATTTCTCTACGTAATGTTCTTCTCTATCTTCTTTTATATTCTAGCAATGAGCCTTTATTTCCTTAGGTAGTGAACCCTCCAACAGTGAGCCTTTTGTATTTGATATTGATAATATACTTTATATTGTGAGCTAATCCTCACCGTGGTTTTTCCTATCTTGGGTTTTCCATATAAATATTGTGTTATCTTGTGTAAGGTGTTGATTAGGCTTCATTTTTTTTATTAATTGTTCATGCTAAATCATTATAACAAATTAAGGTTTAACTGAATGAATGGGGATTTAAATTTTTATGAGGTTTTTGAAGTTTTAAGGTACAACTGATTCACCACCCCCTCTCAATTATCTTATACATTCAATAGGTATGGTCTCTGGAAATGATTTAACCACTTCCTACATCAATTCTCCACTTCTATAGTGTGTCTCAATGATTTCCTTTCTTGTAGATGCATGAAATACATCTCCCAGTTGTATCTTGTGGAGGGGAGAGATCTTATCCAATTCCACATTACCTTGTTGCATCAGGAACTATAGCTATTATGATGACACAATAGGTTCAAACTTGGGCTACATACTTAATAGATTCTTCAAGGAATCTCTAGAGGAACCAAAGGATTCACCAAAAGGCTTTGTCATTTCCATAGCCTTTCCCTTTCAATCCTTTTCTTCAACATTTCCAAAGTCTATTGGTTTTTCTCTTTTTGTGTGTGCATCTTTGGATGCATCCTTATCAAGTCATCTTTCTTGTCTTTCTCTTCTTCCTTTTCCACATCAACATTTTCATTGTTATCATCCTTTTTTTCTTCCTCTAGAGAATTTTCTATGTTAACCGAAGGAGGAGTATTTTCCTTTGCAATGTCTTCTCCGATCACTACTTCCTTGACATCTTTTTATGCCATTTACTCTACTTGTGGAGGTGTGTTGTCCTATGCATCTTCTTTATTTGTATCATGCTCATGTTGAGAATCATCTATGTGCACATATTCTTCAATATGCAATTTCAAAGTAGGGGTTCCACATTCACTTCTTCTTCATTCACTAGTTTCATTCCCAGTTTATGTGCTATTTCTTTTTCCTTTTCAACACTCTCCTTTCTATGTCTTTCAAGATCACTTTGATCTTTACCCATAAGGGTTCTAACCCTTTCCTTAGTTCTCAGTTCCTTATTGAATAAGGGTTATGGCTTTATCTTCCTCAGAGAGAGGAGAACTTATCCTCTCCAAAGCTTCTTCTCTCATTTTGACTTCTTCTAAGCTTATTTCCTTCTTTCTAGTAGAATATTCCACAAATATTTAGGTATTTCCCTCCTAATATTTCACATCTCCACCTAAAGGACAATAATTTACTTGATGATAGCTTCAATAATTGTTGCATTATCCACCTCATATGCTTCTTTATATAGGTTTGTGGTTTCCCTTAACATCTCATTCTGCATAATACTATTGAATAATGCCTCTAGCTTCATAGGAGAATGAGAAATTGCCCATTTTGATTGTCCTCGTTCACTTACTTCAACTATTGTCTTCTTTTGACTTGTTTTTGTAGTGTAGGAAAAAGTATCCCTTTTTCACACTTCATTTGAGAATAATTAATAATAAAATGGGCCTAATGTTTCCTTAATCTAGTGTTGTAATATGTTTTTCATATTCGCATTAATTTCAGGGCCCTTTTAGATTAAATGGACTTAATTATGCCTTATTTTTTATGTTGTAAGGTGTATCTTTATAATCACATTAATCTAGGGATTTATTAATTGATTGAGGTTAATTTTCCTTAATTGGCCCCTTTAGTTTAAATCCAAGCCTAATTAAATGTAATTTTTGAGGTATAAAACCTAACATTCATAAATGTCATTACACAAAACTTAACTTTGGAAGATGTGTGTCCTAGGTAAGTGACCTAGGACCCATTCATCATAGGCCGAATGGGTCCTCACTTAGGCCTAGGACCCTTTTTTTACATAGTGTTTAACATTTACCAATGTGTGTCCTAGGGAAGTGGCCTAGGATCCATTCGCCTATGGCGAATGGGTCCTCGTTTAGACCTAGCACCCCCATTTGAAATATTTTTTTGGTGGTATTTTAATTATTTCAAATCCATAATTCAATGTCAGCTTCTGATATTCAAATTTTAGGAATTAATGTTAAGATATGTATAAGTACAAGGCTATTTCACTATGTTTCATCCTAAGATACTAAGCAACTTTATCAACAAATGTTAATAACAAGTTTATGAGATCAAGAGTATTCAAGAGAATTTCTAAGGAATTCAAGAGAATATTTGTAGAAGATTATTACAGCAATAAAGATTGGTTTCATCATGCCAAAGTTGTATTGCATCATACATGTTGTTTGAGCTAATATGTTGATGTACTGATCAAGATCTAATCAACCATATCAAAGGTGTTTCACATCAAGTTTCATGATCAAGATCTAGATACATTGAGGCCGCTTCATGCAAGTTTCCAAGTTTTTTATCCAAGGTTCAAATAGGGATTGGTGAGTTGTGAAATTCTTGTTCATTGAACATTCCTTCTTTCATGTTTCATTTCATTTCAAGGTTTAATTACCAAAATGGGTTTTGACCAAGGAAAACCCCCATTCACCTAACAAAAAATATTTTTCTCTCTTTGATGTGTGATTGTAGATTTTGGGTTGAAGATCCTTTGGAGAGAAAAATTGAAGAAAGATACAAAGTTGTAAAAGTTGCAAGAAAATTTGTCAAATCATGGAACCTCTTCTAATGATTTTATTTTTGGCTTTCTGACAATGAACATCTAGAATTAGGGAGTGCAAACCAAGCAAAAGAGAACCTAGAAAGCATTTTCTGGAAACCCTAGCTAGGACCCATTCACCACAAGGAAAATAAGTCCTCAATGAGCTTGAAAAGGTGACTTTTGGTGAAAGGTACATAGAATTTTCCCTTTTCCACATCTATCTTTTGATTACTGTTTCAGTAAAAAATGATTATTGTTCTTCATTTGTATATTATAAATTGCATTTTGAATGAAACAAGGGGAAATAGGTCATTATTCATTCACATCACCTTCACCCCCACATCCATTTCCATTTTTCCTCATTTCATTATAGTGAACCCAACCTTGTGCACCCGAGTTTGATCATTGTGTTTTTTTTTAATTTTGGAGTCCTTGTTCATCCTAGATTTAGATCTTGCATTCATTTGCATCTCTTTGCATTGAATTAGGTCTCATTTAGGGTGTTTATTTTGCATTTTACTTTGAATTTCATTTAGGGTTTTTAGGATTGCATCTTTGCATTCTTTAAATCTAAAAAATATCAAAATATTAGTCATTTTGCATATCATTGCATCATATTAACTTGTATTTGAAAATTAAAACAAAATTGCATATCAAAGTAGGTTTTCTAGGTTGTCATTTTGTCACATTTTGCACTTGCATTTCACATTGAATTTCATAGAAAAATCAAACTAAAACTTCTTGTAACAAACTAGAATTTGGAAACTATTGAAAATCACTCAAAAATCTATAAAAATTTGTTTCTAAACCCTAACATAGGATCCATTCACCCTAGGGCGAATGAGTCCCTGATCAAGCTCACAATCTAATTTTTTGGGCATTAAAACATTCAATTCTGCATTCTTGTTTGTTATTTTTAGATTTCTATTTATGTTTGCAAACATTTTTTTTCATCAATTTGATCATATCTATCTTAATTTGATAAATTTAGTGAATTGTGTGTGTAGAACCCCAATCCTAGACCTACATAAACATAAGAAACAAACACAATATTAGATCAAATGCAAGTAAGAATCAAGACTCCTCATGAAATTCATCTACAATGCTCAAAATAGGAAGGAAAATGAAGAACAATACAAGAAAAGTAATGAAATCCTATTTAAACATGCAAACTCTCAATCCCATGGGGGAATTCGTGCCAATTTGATGTGAAAATTGGCCCTTTCCCAACTCCTGTGCAAGCTTGATGAAGATTTGATGATGATTGAAGCTCCTTGATGAAAATTTGGCATAACCTTTCTATGAAACCATAAAAATGATGAAAACTTGATATGAAATGGATAAAATTAGCTCTCAATGTGGAGAGAGTAACTTTGCTCTAAGTTGTGGATCCATAATACAAAGGAAAGCCTTCTATTTATAGAAAGACAAGATGGAGGAATGAGCAAAATGGAGAAATGTGGGATCATTCAACATCCAATGGGAAAGTGCCACTTGTAAAGATGTGAATGGAGGAAGCTTGAGCACATTTTGATGAATGTGCACAATAAATGTTATTAGGTGGAATTTCAAATTTGTGAAATGACTTGTTGGAGGGAGAAAAGAATGAATTAAATGTCACTTGGCTCAATGCACAAGGACATTTAAGAGGGAATGAATGTCTTGTTAGAAGGACAAATCCACTTGGAGGGATTTTCAAACTTGGAAAAATATTCCCCTAGAGATGCCATGTTGAGAGAAAATAGGGATTTAATAAATTAATTAAATGTATTTTCATGTGCAAGTGGCAATATCTAGAGGATTTAGATGATTAGGATTAAATTAATCAAGATTTAATTAATTTAATGAGGGATTAGATGATATGACAATTTTATTTATATTTTTGGGTTGATTTAAATCAAAGTTGAGGAGAATATGATTTAGATTTAATTAAATAAAGGATTTTGATCTATTTAATCCAAGAGGATGATGTTAGATTAAATTAAACACTTGGTTTAATTTATTTAATTTAATGAAATGACTTTAGATATTTAATCAAATAAAATGAATTATTTAATTAAATAGACAAAGGAGGGTTAATCAAATAACATTGATTTACTTAATTAACAAGAGAGAATGGCTTAATTAGATAAATGATCATTTATTTAATTAAGGGGTGAAGAGTGATGATTAGCTAAGAAGATGATTTAGGAAGAAACGATGTTCATAACCAGGATCAAGTGTGTTAGTATATTTTCCATGTCTATAGTGTGATTTCAAAATTGCATTTATAAGACTTCATTTTTAGGTTTTTATAGTGTAATCAGAAAATTACCTTGTTTATAATTTGAAAATTGCATGTACACATTGCATTCTAGGTCATTGCATTACATCTTACCCTACTTTCCATTTTGGGTTGGCATTGAGTTATTGACACTTGTATCAGGTTTACAACTTGGTTTCCTATTAGCAATACTAAATTGTGAGATGTAGTTCAAGACTCGTGTCATCCCATGATACACCATTCGCTGTAGATCTTAGGTTTTCTAACTCTCTAATAATGTTGATAATCAACCCCCTATGGATCATAACGTGCATACCTCATTTCCCATGACTTCCTTATCTACAACCAATGTGCATGATGTTAACAATACGATCCCTACCATGACTATTTGTACTCAAGCTTTGGGGTATACTCAAAACCAAGGTGGAACTTCAATTCCTCCTAAAAATTTCATCTCTATTCCTACATAAACTAGTACTCATGTGACCGCAACCATTCAGCCTACTAGCAATGTCAACACTTCCTTAAGTATTTCCATAGGGAATCCTTCTAGCTTTGTGCATTCAAATACCATATCTCCTCAACCATCCTCCCTCAAAAAATTATAATTCATTTTCCCTCTACATACATACACCACTCCACCTTATTCCTCTCCATATTACAATACCAACAATGATCCCATCATTAACACACTTTTGCAAAACATTTCAACCCTTCAACAATAAATCACCATCCTAAATCAAAAAAGAAATGGTCAACCTTTGTAATGCATCAAAACCAACCCATTATCCCTAGAGATATTGAGAACACAAATGTCACAAGGTATAGAAGTTCCTAGATTTGAGAAATATGATGGGAAAGGAGATCTTGTTAGCCATGTTTCCACTTATTCATCCCTATGTGGTGACTTCATCTTTGAAGACAAACTCTTGGCTAAACTATTTCCTAGATCCTTCAAGGATATTGCTTTAGAGTGGTTTTTCTCCTTAGAAAATAATTCAATTGGTTCATTCAATGAGCTTATTGATGCCTTTTACAACCACTTCTAGATTTGCATGGGTCTCAAGATGACCCTAGCTGATTTAATGATATGTAAACAAAAGGATGATGAGAAAGTCATTGATTTCATAGTGTCAATATCAAATGGTTTATTCACAAATAAAAATTAAGATTCTTGATTTCAAACTTCAACAAATTTTTATTACTAATTTACAAAACAAAATCCAAACTGTGAATGCTTGGTCTAGACCTGTTCAAACATGAACAAACAATCAAACATTAGTCAATAAACAAATCTAAACTATTATTCCCCATGAAATTCATTCAAACACAATGAACAAGAAACAAACCAAAGTTAATCAAATGAAAGCTAATGAATCTTATTCAAATGCTCCAACCAGCATCCCATGGGAGAATTGGTGCTTCTTTGATTTCCCTTTCCCAATTCCTTGGCAAGCTTAATGATGATGTGAGATTCTTGATAAAAAAATTCCAATAACCTAGCTATGGATGAGAAATTCTATGATAACTTGGATGATAATGGATGAAATTGCATGAAATCTGTAGATAATAACTTTGCATGAAGTTATGGATCTCAAATCAATAGAGAAGTCCTCTATTTATAGGAAAGAAGGATTAGAAAATGAAGAATAGGATGAATGTGGGATTAAAGAAGGGACCAATGGAATTGTTCCACTTGTCAACATGCTAATGAAGGAGAGTGGAGCACATTTTGAACAATGTGCATGTTAAATGCATGTTGGTGGAATTTGAAATTCAAAAGATGGCTTGTGGAAGAAGAGTTGTAAGAGGAATTAATTCCAAGTTGGCTCAAGGAGAGGACATCTAAGAGCCTTTAATGCCAAGTTGGAGGAAAAAAGTCTTTTGGGAGGGAGAATTCAAATAAGTGGAATATTCCAAGAATATGCCATATTTGAATGAAAATAGGAGGAATTTATAAATCAAATAAATTGATTTACATGTGCAACTTGCAAAAGCTAGAAGAATGGAGGATTAGTGTTAGGAATTAATTAATTTTGGATTGATTAACTTAGATGAACTTAGTTTGATTGTGACATTTAATTTAAATATTTGAGTTTACTTAAATCAAATGAGAGGATAGTGGAAAATTAGTAATTTAATTAAATAAATTTGATTTATTCAATTAAATGAACATTAGGATTTAATTAAATAAATTTTATTTATTTAATCAAAGAGAGAACATTAGGATTTAATTAAATAAAGTTGATTTATCTAATCAAAGGAGGAATTTTGATGAATTAATTAAATAAAGATTATTTAATTAATTGGTTAGTAAAGAAATGATCAAGGAAGAATTAAAGTTAGTTATTCAAAATCGAGTGCATGATATCAATCAGGACATTTTGAATGTCTACACAAACCAAACTCAAGATGTTGAAATTCCCATCCTTCACACAATTATGTACAACCCTTCATGAATATTAGAATTTAGTTAGTAGTCACAGTGTGAAAAATCCCCCTAACTGTCCTGAAAAGTCTAAATTTTCACCTCAAAATAGTTACCAACCTTACAAGAAATAGAATAGGGGCTTTTTACAACTTAATTCCCATCAACCAAATCAACAAGTTGATAACCAAGTGACTGCTATAAAGATGGAAAATCCTTTTTCCTTTGGGGATAGAATAGAAAATTTACCCCTCTACCCGATACCCTTCATAATATCATGTTGCATCTCATGAAGAGGAATATGATTTCCTTACCTCCTATCAAATCTCTTGATCCTAATGAGCCATTACCATCAAACTATAGATCAAATGATTATTGCCATTACCACCAATAAAATGGACATGATAGGAATATTATAAGCATCTTAAAAATCTATTGCAAAACCTCATTGATTCTAATCAACTTCATATTGGAGGTGTGAATGATCAAGGCAATAAGTTTGTAGCTCCTCCTAACCAAAAGTTATAAATATTTACCAATCCCATGCTAAAATATACTTTTTCGTTTGTCAAAGATAGTGACACAAAGAATGATATGATGAGTGTTGACAAGGATGATGAAACACAAAATATGACAATGAAGACAAAATGATTAGAATGGTGTCATGTATTGAAGCTAAACCTTGTATAGGCCAAACCAAAATGCCCCTTGATATTGCTTTCTCACAAAATGACATAATCAAACATGCACTCGATGGTCCTCTTTATATAGCTAGAAGAATCAATGACAAGCCTACTAATGGGATATTAATAGATCTCATCTATGTAGAAAATATGATCATTGAAGAATTCATATTTTTGCATGAACTATGTCAAGATACATATGAAAGACCGAAAGCATGGGTCAAAACGCATAATGGTTTTGCTTGCCCTATGATTGGCTCGATAAATCACCCTCTAAAGGTCAAACTAAAAACATTAAATGTCTCATTCACCACCATCCCACCGTCAGACCAATTTTGTGTGAAATTAGCCTATCCATGGCTTCACTCTAGGAATGCCATCCCGTTGGTTGTGGATAAATGTTTAAATTTTCCCTTTGGAAATGAAATCTTTACTATACATAATAGTGGCTTTAATCCTATGTCTTCCCATGGGAACTTTTTATTGAATTTCTTTTGACTTGAGTGTATTGAACCTATTAGACCTCATGAGGCCTTCTTTTTCAATACATATCAAAAGTTTAAGGTAAAGCACATAGCAGAATTCATTGCAAGAATGGAAAAATTGAAGGTGTTGTCCTTGATGTCAACTAATCAACTGGTTGTTGTTGGCTATATATGTCAAGGATATTGAGAAAATTGTAGTGAAGACATGTTGCAAGCTTTAAGTGGGTGCTCTAGGCTTTGCTCCAAATTTTCTCCTATATTTGTATGGTTCAGATATGTTGATCATGGTTGTTGGAAGCTTCTATATCCTAATTTTTGGCTATTGAATTATTGTACAGTGCAAGTTATGTTCACCAGTTGTGAATTGTGGTTTTTTGTGTTTTTGGTTGAGGTCCGGGAGAAATGTTGTTAGTTTGGATTTCTCTTTGATGAAGTCTTATGACTTGTGGTTCTAGAGTTGAGTTGCCTTGATCATGTTGAAGATAATTTTGGCATCTAGAAAGTTCATGCTTAATGTTTCTATATGTTTCAAACTAGTTTGGTCGACCTTGTGTTGAATACTACTTTCAATGTTGATGAATTGTGTTGGATCTATTTGGGTACCTATGAAGTGTGTGTTTGGGTCACCCTCATTATAATTCCACCCTAGGATATTTTGGCCCGCCGACCTAATTTGAATTTGAATTTGGGTAGTTATACCATAGAAAAATGGCTCTTGGACAATTTCATGGTCTTTTAGGCCTTTCTCTCATGATGCTTGGTCCATTTTTCTTTGATTTAATGTTGTAATGTGATTGATACATTCACATTAAGTCTTTAAAATTAAAATTATGACATCTTGTGAGGGTGTTGTGAAGTGTTGTAAAACATTTCTACACTTTTATAGACTCTATTATTACAATTCACCTAAAAATCACCTTTTCATCACTTATCAAGTCCTATTTTGAAGTGTTGTAAAGTCTTGTAACAATATTTCACACTTTTCTAGGCTTAATTTCACTATTTACACCTTTCTTATGCTTTATTTGACCCTGTTATGCACTCATAAGTCTTAATTAAGTGTTTTTTTTAATGTAAACTTGACAAACAACATTAAGTGCAAGATAATTCTCGACACCCACGTTCAATTCCAAGGTGGGACCCATTCGCCATGGGTGGTGAATGAGTCCCTCTTGACTCCAAATTCAAAATATTTCAAATTTTCTTTCAGGTTTTTATTTAAAATCACCTTATCTCGGCTTGTGATGAGGTATCATTGGCTTACTAAGGCAAAAGTGTGTATAAATAAGTTTTTTTCTCCTCATTTTACATCTCCTAATTCATTCAAGCAATTTCCTTATTCACCAAGCATTCAATTGGAATTTGAGAACTTTGCATCATCCAATCAAGCATCAATCAAGTATCTTGGAGCAGCCATTGATATAACTTCAGATTTCTTCAACAAGCTTGTGGTGAGTTTAGGACATTTGCATGTCGTTTATACATCTTTCCTTGTTCATTTCATTTATTTTCTTCATTAAGGGTTTGATTACCAAAGTGGGATTTTACCAAAGCAAATCCCTATAACCTAACCCTTAACCATTTTTCCCCTTTTGCATGTGTGTTTGCAGACTTGTGTATGCAAATTTATCAAGAAATTAGGTGTTGAAAAGTGGACAAGAATTCAAAAAAGTGTTTCAAGTCAAATCAAACCTATTTCATTCTTGGAAACAACCTAATGTCTATTTTCTGTAGATTTGACTCTATCAACTTGACAAGAAGACAAGCTCATATCTGGTGTTACAAAATTGGTGTTTGGTTCCACAGAATTTTGGGAGAGGAATAATTTTCCATCAGTGGTGAATGAGTCCCACCTTAAGATTGGAAAGTTATATTTTGTCAGATTTTGGATCCCGATAGTCAGAAACTAGTTTTCAAGACTTTTTTCCAGTAGCTAGATTGATTCACCATCAATGGCGAATGAGTCCCACTAGTGATTTTCTCTGATTTCTACCAGCATTCAGGACACTTCAGATTCATCATTCATTACCTGGGTGCACTCTGATTCACCTTCTTCATTTTTGTTTTTCATTTGTTCATCTTTTAGTTCATGCTTGCATATCACATCGTGTTTTCAAACATTGCATATATCTTAGGTTTTGCATTCATAATCAGTCAATTACATTACTTAGTTGCATTTAGATCATCTCATTTAGTCATAATTACATCATACATACATTAGATTGAGTGAACCAAATTGATTTTGAGTGAGGTTTATCTCTCTCCTTTTAGGTGAAACATCCTAAGAGTGCAAGAGTAGCCTATAAACCTCATTCCCAAAAATCTATGGTTCAATAGCCAACATCGGATATGTTTCAAAGTTGAAGATGGTATAAATACAGGATGAGTTAGTGGTGACAGATATACAAGAGCAAAGAAGAGAGATAAGTGAAAAGAAAAAGAGTAGATAGATGTGAAATTGATGTTATTTAGTGAACTTGTATGTAATGCGAGTGTGACAAATCAGTGTGAAGCTTTAATGTTGAGTTTCTGGAAGTAGTGAGTTGAAGGTGCACTCTATCATTTGTGCATGTCTACAAGTGAATTGAGAAAATTGTGGTGCAATTTTTTGTTGCATTGATATTGTCTTCTCTCTATAACAAGTCTTCTTTGTATCTTAGTGGTATTGAGCCCTCCAGGTTTTTAGCCCTGTTGGATAGTGAGTCCTTTTTTTGGATAGTGAGTCCTTGTTTCGTACAGTGAGTACTTGTTTTGGCAGTGAGCCTTGTTTCTCAGGAAATGAGCCTCTTGTAATCAGTTTTGATATTATCTATAGTGTGAGTTAATCCTCGTTGTGGTTTTTCCCTTATTAGTTTTTCCATGTAAATATGGTGTTATTGTGTTTATGTGATGGTTTTTAGTTTCTATACTAATGTTCATTATTTAATTTGTTAAGCAGTGTTAAGGATTAGTTTCGATGAATGAATTAAAGTTTAAATCTATGACAACTGATTCACCCCCCTCTCAGTGATGAAGGAGCATCCATGGTGAAGGGAAATCCTCATAAAAAAAAAGAGGGGATTTTGTTTTGATTTTCCTAAGGTTTGGTATTTTATGTTTTTGGAGAAATAACTAGCAATATTTGGCCAAAATAATATTTTAAATAAATTGGTCTTTATTAAAGTTACAAATTTTGATATTGGAGATAATTGTGGAGGAAATTTTTAAAATTGGAAAATAAAATAGGAGATTTTGGCTTGAATTTTTGGGAGATACACTCTATGACAACTCATTTATTATTCCTTAAATTTAGCAATGGAAATAGGCATGCAAGATTGAGTTGTTTGATTTTTGCTTTTTCGGGGTTCTATTAAGTGGAGTGGGAGTCTTAGTTGTCAACCAATTTTGGAAATTTCATGGAAATGGGTTCAAAGATACCTTTTAACATTTTAATATGTTAATTTAATGCATCTATGAGGATTTTTTACCAAGTTGAATGTGGAAGAATAGAGGCTATAGAAAATGGACATAGTGGAGGCATCACTCAAGGTTATTTGATCATTTTGAATTCATTATTCTTCCAGATTTTTTGGGGGAAAAGAGAGATAGGCGTGGCTTCTCTTGGGAAGAGGAGAAAATTAAATTTTTTTGAATTGTTTTAGAGGTGTTGCAACATAAAATGGATTATGATATCCATGATTGAATATTAGAAAATTTGGTTGTGGAAGAAGGTAGATTGAAGGGTTAATTCCGTAGTGCAAGAAGGTGATTTGAAGAGGAGGAGCTTGTAGCTTTTCTTTGATATTGTTTGTTGTTATTATAGAATATTCAAGTATGTTTTGTAATTATTTTATTTAGCCTATATGGTTGCACAAACTCATGTAATCATATTTTGTTGAAGTTGTGAAACTGTGTTGCAAATTAAGTAAGAAGATTAATTATTTTGTTGAATTTTTTTTTACCTCATGTTTGATGTTGTATAATATGTTGTTATGAGTTTTTGAATGAGGGTTGGATGTCCCTTCATCAGTGGTATTAGAAGTGAGAGTTCCTGAGTGTGCAGGCAGAAGCACTGATGTAAGCAGTTTGCACCAGGACTTGTGGTGATGTGTGTGATTTGTGTGTAGAATGATCGTCAGACGTGAGGTAGTCTATACCAGAGAGGATGGGATGGATCATGAGGAGGCCTGTAAGAAATTTTTTTGGGGAATATTATTGGGAAGAAGTAGAAAATATGAAGTACCATGAATAGTTAGGGAAAATTAAATCAGAAGCATATGAAATGGGTAGAATTTTTACAAAGTTATACCTTTTTTTTAAAGCATAGGAGTGGGAGGTCGAATAGGGTTGCAGATGCCTTAAGTAGGAGGAAGACATTATTGAAAAAGATGCAGATTGAAGTGGTTGGGCTCAACAAACTTAAGACATTGTACCCTAAAGATCCTGATTTTGTAGAGGCTTGGAAAGCTTGCAAGAAGCCTGCTACAGTTGACAGGACGAAATGGCTAGATTTCATAATCCAGGATGGCATGTTGTTTAAGGGAAGTCAATTGTGTATTCTGAGGAGTTCCATGAGTGAGAACCCGATAAAAGAGAAGCACAGTGGAGGAATGGTAGGACATTTTGGTCGAGATAAGACCATTTCCATTATCAATGAGCATTATTATTGGCCTCAATTAACACAGGATGTGAAGAAGTTTGTGCAGAGTTGCAGGGTATGATTAAATCAGAGGCATATGAAATGGGTAGAATTTTTGCAAAGTTATACCTTTTTTTTAGAGCATAGAAGTGGTAGGTCAAATAGGATTGTAGATGCCTTAAGTAGGAGGAAGACATTATTGACAGAGATGCAAATTGAAGTGATTAGGTTCAACGAACTTAAGACATTGTACCCTGAAGATCCTGATTTTGCAGAGGGTTAGAAAGCTTGCAAAGAGCCTGTTATAGTTGAAAAGATGAAGTGGCTGGATTTCATAATCCAAGATGGCATGTTGTTTAAGGGAAGTCAATTTTGTATTCTGAGGAATTCCATGAGGGAGAACTTGATAAAAGAGAAGCACAATGGAGGATTGGCAGGACATTTTGGTTGAGATAAGACCATTGCCATTTACAGTGAGCATTAGTATTGGCCTTAGTTATCATAGGATGTGAAGAAGTTTTTGCAGAGTTGCAATGTATGTCAAATGGCTAAAGGAGTGAGCTAGAATATAGGGTTGTATCAGCCCTTACCTGTACTAGAGAGGTCGTGGGAGGATATAAGTATGGACATTATTCTTGGTTTTCCAAGGACACAAAGAGGGAATGATTCAATATTTGTGGTAGTTGACAGGTTTTCAAAGATGGCACATTTCATCCCATGCCAGAAGACCCATGATGCAATCCACATTGCTGACGTGTTCTTCAGAGAGGTGGTGAGGCTACATGGTCTGCCAAAGAGTATAGTCTCAAATCGTGAAACCAAGTTTTTTGGATACTTTTGGAGGACCTTGTGGCAGAAGTTGAACATGGAGTTGAAGTTTAGTTTTACACACCATCCATAGACTGATGGGTAGACCGAGGCTGTGAACAGAAGTCTAGGCAATCTACTAAGATGCTTGGTAGGAGATAAACCCAAGGGATGGGACCTGATCTTACCCTAGGCAAAATTTGCTTACAACAATTCTGTCAACTGGAGCACGGGAAGATCACCACTCCAAATTGTGTATGGAGGTAGTCCTAAAACTGCTCCAGAACTGAGAAAGATGAACCAAGAGAAGAAGACAAGTGCGGAAGCCGAATACTTTACAAAGCACATCAAGAATATACATGAGAAGGTAAGAGGACATATTAACAAGATGAATATTCAATATAAGGCTAAGGTAGATCAGAAGAGGAGGAATAAGGAGTTTCAGATTGGCGATGAAGTGATGGTCCACTTGAGGAAAGAAAGGTTTCCAGTGGGATGCTATAACAAATTGAAGATGAAGAAGTTTGGTCCTTGTAAGATTTTGAAGAGGCATGATTTAGGGAACACATATGAGGTAGAGTTGTCAGATGGAGTCAACATTTCCCCTATGTTCAACATTTCAGATTTGACAGAGTATCATGAAGGTGGTGCAGAGGAAGTACCAACAATGGAACAGTGTGGAATTCCAACACCTACTTCAAAGAAGGAGGAGATTGAAGCAATCTTGGATAGCTATGTGGGAAAGAGTACTAGAAATAGGCAGTATGAAGAATATTTGGTGAAGTGGAGAGGAAGGCCTGTGGAAGATTCATCCTAGCTGTCTAAGGCAGAGGTTGACCATTTGGGTTTTCCTCAACCATCTAAGATGTGATGGGGTCACTTCTCAAATTACCCTAGGTGTCTAATGCAGGAGCATCTAGTGGTGTAAGGGAAATCCTACATCACCCAAAAATATGTTTTCCTTTATGTTTCCTTTTGTTAGATTTTTGTAGATGTTTTTGCATTTATGGATACCATTTTCGTTGAATAAGAGTTCCCAACTTTTGGAATTGCATTTTTGCTTTTTCTGCTCAATTTCTAAGTTTAGCAGTTTTGAATTTGAAGGCGTGAGGAGGTAGAAATTTATGGGAAGCTTCAAGACAAAAAAATAAGCACTTTGGCAAAAGAATCAAGTCAAGATCATTCCTAGTTTGAAAGTTATTCAAGTTTCATTTTCTGCTTTTTTCCTTGAAAAATATTTTGAGTCCAATTTGAGGCACTAAATGATCCTGTATGGGCCCAAAAGTCACAAAAACCAGAAAAGTAGGTTCTTAGCACATTTTGCACTCTA
>VDFB02039379.1:0-20325 GCA_007258455.2 Sequoia sempervirens
CCTCTATGATGGCTTGTGAGACATGTTTTTTTTTATAACAAATTTTATGAGTATGCATTTGAGTGATCTTTCTCATTGTCATATAGACTTATCCACTTTTTTACAAAACTAACTAATGTTTTCCTCCAACATTTCCAACTTAGTTCTCATTTATCAAACTAGTACAATGCAAGCAAAGAACTGATGAGAGAGTCATTATGTCTTGAGATTTTAAACATAAAAGCGAATTTCTAACCACCAGATAACAAGTTGCGAAGGTTGTTTGTTGTTAGCTTGCTTCACACCATTAAGGATAAAGTTTGTCAATTTTATGCACCTTTTTTCCATTTTATGTACTAGCAAAAGGGACTATGAACTTAAACTCATTGATAAATATATGTCTTAGCATGTGGTTTCTCTAGCATGACATGCACATTGTCCTTGTTGTTGTAGCAAATTTTAACCAATAATGACATCTACCAACCTAAGCGAGATCCCAAATCTAATGCAAGTCATGTTCATCAATCTCATGAAGCTTCCAATGTCATTAACATTACGTCTAAATTGTAAAGGATGCTTACCAAGTTATATGACCCCCTGCACATTAAATTGCAAAAAAAATTAGTGGCTAATTTGATCACTTTATCACCCACTTGACCATTAAATACTTCTCAACCTCTACCTAGGAATTTTGATTACAATGGATATACTACCAAAAAATACTTTCATCTTAAGAATAAGGTTAAATAATTGATTGATAATAACATGATTCAAGTTAAAGGAGTTAATGAAGGGGGAAAAATATATGTTTCTCCTCCAAATTAAAATTTACAAATTCAAACTTACCCCTCACTACAACAGAAGCAAATTAATTATGTGGAAGTATATGAGGAAAAAAAGCCTCTTGATAATATGTTTTGATCTCCATCCAAATTATTTGAGGATTATATGGGATTTATTAAATATCAACCTAGTCCACCTTCCTCCCTTATCATTACTTTAATCCACAATGAAATTGACAAAAATACCTATCATAGGCCCTTGTATATTAACATTTTTTTTCATTATAAACCCATTGATTTTCTTTAACATTTGTATTGAAAAATTCCTATATAATCTTCATTTTCATCATATACTTGGTTAAAAATTACACATTTTGCACTATCCACCTTATGTTTTTGCTCTCATTTTGGTGTCCATTTTTCGTAATGATGTTTAAGTATCATTTTTCTCATTTCCTACTCGAAATATTTTTCACAAACATACAAGGAAAGGATGAAAAACTTTAGAATTATATACTTTGTCTATGTTGAAAGCTAGAGACTTGGTTCCACAAGAACACTAACACCCCTAAGTGTTTGTATCCAAGTTCAAAAATTAAATTTGGGCCTCAACAATTGTTGGAAACCTAATTCTCGCTATGTTTTCTAATAATTGCTTACTTGATATCCCTTATAAACTTAGTTTAACTCTCATTTTGGTCTTGTTTCTCTCTTGCAGTTTATGCATACTCTTACACACTCTTGCTTCTAAATTAGTCTAAACTTTACTCTCTAGTCACTTTGTTATTGTAGAGTTTTGTGCTACATTGTTGAAGATTAGATTTTAGAATCCTCCTTATCATATCCCACCTCTTCCTTATTGAAATTCCTCTCTCCACTTTATTATTCTCATGGTTAAATTCCTCTCTATTACTCCCATCCTTTTCTCCTTGATTTGTCTCCTACTGATGCCTTGACTTCCCTAGCTCATAAATAATTTCTCTATCTAATCATAAACTTGGGACAACATGTTGCATTTCATTACATCAACATATGGATTTATATTTTTAATTCTCTCTATCACCTTTGCATGCATTTAGCCACCTATGTTAGTTGTCAATCACAATGGTCTATGTAATAAAGGATTGGGATAGAAAATATCTCAACATGTAGAAATATAAAATATCACATCATAGGGTAAGCGCATAGAAATGAAAGACAAAAGGGGGCCATAAGTGGCCAATTTATTGTTTGAAATCAACTAAATCAACTTGGACATAGAATTGAAATACTCATGATTATAATTTGAAGATATCATTAGAACAAGAATTGTTGTATGTAGTGTCTAATTTCTAAATTATTAAGGAGTTTAAAAAGTGGTTAAGATTAAGAGAATCAAATGTTGAGGGCATACAACCTTGTTTCTATTTTTATCACTAAAATATGATACAATAGATGGTGTGCACCCCTTTATTTTTTGTTCTAGTAAAGTATTTTTTAAAACCTATGTTGTTGGAAAAAAGTTAGAGTTAGTACTACAAATTGTATATTTTTTAATAATTTTTTCGAAGTGGATGCATCTTCAAAATTGAATCATTGTGTGCATCACAAAACTTCCACCATTTATTTTTATTTTTTTGAATTCATAAAGCATGAAGCATAGAACAATATGATAATTTTTTTTTTAAATTTATAAAAGTAGATCAAATAATGTAAAGAAAACACCATACATCTATGTATGAGGAATACAAAGACATTAATAAAAGTAAACAAAAATAAATATCTTAATTTATTCAAAATGGAGAAAAATCATATGGCTAGAAAGGAAGAAGTAGAGTGACATTTTGTTCTTGATTTTATCAAATTTAATTGCAAAACAATTAATGCCGATGATGAAATTTAAAAATGCTACTTAATCTACAAAATATGTATATAGGAGGTAAAAGGGGGGTCCAACCTTTAGGCTTGGATGACCAAGCCTATTTTAAGCCTTCTAGGGTGATAGGACAAATTTTGAAATATAATGCACTTGTGTTATGTTCAATAGAAAAAAGTGACACAAATGACCAAAAAATAGAGATCTCGTGATTTAGTTCCACATTTCAATTTTGCTCATGCTTTTTTCTCTTTTTTTTTGAAATTCTATGACTTCTGTTCAATGTAGCTATAAATAATTATTTTGCATTGGAAAACTATATTTTTTTAATCATTACACTATTTTTGTTTAAATACAAATTTTAGTTGTCAATTTATTTGGTATTTACATAGTGTTGCCATCATTTTCAGCCACCCCCTTTTTTAAAACAAAGTTTTTTTTTCGAAGCACTTAGCCAAATCAAAGAGTTAATTTCATCGATTCTTAACCAAGTTTGCAAACCTATATCAGATACTGGCACGGTTTTAGAACAAGTCCTTCTCACCCAACAAGCTTAAAATTTGAAGTCTATGTGTTGATCTTTGTGACAAGTTGTTAAGTGGTCAAGCGATTTTCAAAATGGCTATATGACCAAAGAAGGGAATTAGATGGGTGAAGATCGAAATAATTAAGAACTTGGCAGTGTTTCAAAAAGTTTTGAAACCTTTGTTGGTTCCCGACAGGGTTCTTAAAAGTTCTTTATTCCTGCCTTGGTTTCCAAGTTAAACTATGGTTATTTTTCTAAGTGCTCTTATAATAGTAAGAAAGGGGTTAATGAATAGATTAAGATGTTTCAAAATTGTTCAGCAAGGCAACATATGAGTAGGTTTTCATACCTAAGATAGACTTCAACGTATTTCAAGAACCCACTCAGAAACAAATAACTACTGTATTCGAGGCAAAACATTGCTTCATTATTAGTGATATGTTCACAGAAAGAGAAGATACTTGTAGAAATAAAACTTCATGAAAAACACATTCATGAGCATGAAGTAAGGAAATTACACGTAAGCGATGAACACAAAAGCAGGATGGAGGATTTCAAAAGATATTCCATAATATAGAGCATTTCAAAAATAGAAAAGATAGATATTCATTTATATATTTATTGTTAAAAATGTTTTGTATTATATTGCTAAAAAGAGAGGTTTCACAACACAAGAGGTCTTAGATGCAGAGAGTGAATATGAGGACTTTGATAGCCTCGACAACTTCTTGCATATGCTCTATCTGCATAGGGGAGAAGAGGTTCTCATTAAACTCGATGAAGTGGGAAAATGTCTTCATATTGTTGCGCTCCAAACCAACATGCAACAGGGTGATGACTTGACCAACCATTCATTGTGCAATGTAGAAGTGATGCAAATTTCATCACCAACTAAGCCCACATGCAAATGAATAGAGAGGCCTCTTAGAGCGTCTTCAACGCATAACACATCATTGACGAATTAGATGCTCAGAAGCTCGCAACCCCCATTCAAAACTCTCAGAGGTGTGCACAATGTTATACAAGAAGCACTAGAGAAGACTGGAATTATGAACGTGCACTTGGGACATGAAGTGCTCACCAATGATTTTATGAATCACTTCCTCCACATTGCTGAAGATTAGGAAGATTTCCCTAAGTTGGTCTATCACCAACCTATGAATGACACTACAATCAATACCCTCCACAACCAGGAAATCACTCTCCATAACCACTTCATTTAATGGAAGAATAAATTAGCATTGTGTAGATGAATAGTGGTGAAGTTAATTTATAGAGTGGGGAAGGCAAATTGGCAAAGGTTGCTTGGAAGAAATTAATGCTAAAAGTACATCCAAATTGCTTCAAACTCAATAAACTTAAGCAAGGCGATGTGATGGAAATCTAGTAAGTTAGATTCAAACAATGATGAAATCCTTTGCATTTAAAGAATTCACACAGAAGCAACCTTAGGTGGCTTGCCAACAATCACGGGAAATTGAAGGTGGTAGACATTTTGTACGGGATTAGGCCACATGGTCTGCCTACACCAAGTGACAATTCATTCTCCCATCATATCGATAAAAAAATGGGGATGCAATCATAACCATCCTTAAAAATAGCAATTAATGAATGTGTTGTCATAATTTGATAGAAATTAGTCAATTTCTGGCTAAATTTTTATTTAGCCAGATGACAGTTGATATCCAAGAGTCGGTTTTCAAGAAATCCTAACTATTACAATGTAAATTTTTTAAATATCCCTTCATTGTATATTGCAAGAGTTCAACATTTTGACCCCCCTTGCACTGTGATGCATGAGTGGGAATCGATCATAATAGAATGATCAAATTTTGCAGTTTTAATATATTGTCGTGAATGCTTATTATAGATGTGTGTAGTAAATTGTAAGTTAGATACTAATGTTTATGAATAATTTTGTGAGCTTAGATGAACATTTGGATATTCCTTCCCTGTGAGGATGTGCTATTTAGTGGTGTTTGATTTATTTATTTGCAAAAAATGTTAATATTATATTGAGTCGAGTCAACAAACTTTGATAGTCTAATTTGTGAACTACAATATTAATTGTTTGCCAGTCCATTTCAACATTGAAGTAGTTTCTTTAGTTTTAAAGTACTTTTCTTTGCATCTATTTCATGGCTATGAGTAGGTGTTAGTTTTCCTTTCCTACTTTTTGGTCAAAAACATACCTCTGCTTTCATATATTTAAAAGAATCAAAATTATATTAGAAGAGGGAGCTGTACCTCAATTAAAATTCAGATGAAGATTACCGATGCAAAGGTAATATCTCCAATTGTTGTGGATTGATTAGTCCTTCTTGGGGCATTATAGAGTCATTTTGTGTTTAATCATATAAAGGACAAATTTTTTCACCAGTAGATTTTTGGCGACTTTGCTATGGATAGTATGTGAAGACTTTCATCAGTCACCTTATCCATATCATGAGCAAAGATAGTATTACCACATGAGAACATCTTTATTGTTTTGCAGTCAGGTTTAGATTTGGTTACATTAGAACTAGAAGAAATCATCTCTCAATTAAACACTCTTGCGTGGTGGTATCGAAGAAGTGCGACAAAATATGAGAGTGAGTTTTGTACTTGGAGAAGAAGAAGAACGTGCACAACACCCACCAAGACCTGTGGTCGAGAGGTTTCCAAGGATCAAGATCATACATTATCCTAACCCACCACCTCGGCCTAATCAAAATTGAAACCTGCCACCAACCCAAAGGGAGCCACCTCAGAATTGATTAAAATAAAAACATTCTCTTCAGAGATTGATGAATCTATCAAAGAAGAACCCTACCTCCTCACTCACAATTTCTTTCGATGGTCTCTTCTTCATTGTGGCCTTAGGGATCCAATTTTGGGCCATTGGCATTGTCAAGTTATTCTCCTCTTCATGAAGGATCACATGAGCAATTATCAACATTCATTGGGGAAAAGCACAAGATCCTAAAGATCATATACATGCCTTTTCCACTGCATGTGCTACCTCTAGAATTGTCGAAGATGTGGTTGTTCGACTTTTTGTTGCATCTCTGGAAGGTCGAGTAGAAAAATGGTTCAGATGGCTCAAAGATGGGTGCATTACCGATTGGAACACTCTTAGAGGTAGATTTACTGAGATATTTAAGATCGTGGTCAATGTAGTGACTCTTTTTAGTATGCAAAAAAATAGAGGTGAAGATGTTAGAAGCTTTATTGATAGGTTCACTAGAATATTGAATCGAATCCCACACTCTATTGACTCACGCAATCCAATTTGCCTTCATGCATATACACTCACAAAATCATTTGTCCTAAGAAGGAACATATTTGATTTTTGAGTAATGGAAGCCACTTAAGAATAGAAAGAAGATGCGACATCTTGGAATATATGGCGAAGGTGAATCTTCCCTAGATCCAAAGCACTCATTTTTGAAGGAAGTTCTGATGTTCTAAATAATGATGAATCCTAGGACCAACTCTTTCAACCTGATCTCATTCAGGAAGTATTTTTAAGCTATCTATAGAGCAGAAATGAGAGTAAAGTTATGTTAGAACTCTCACATATCTTTAATTGACACCATTTTCGATAACGTTAATGTGATCGTTAGACAAATCTTGTTGGAAAAAGCGATGAAACCAGCGAAAAAAATTTCATACTATTTTTTTGTTACCAAACCCGGATGATGATGACAAAGTAAACGTGAAATGGCGATACAGTTAGTCATTCAATGACATATAAAATGACTCAAATAATGCGTCGAATATCGGCCAACTTTGTGTATCCGCAGGCAAATTAACCAAAATACCTGGTACTGGCTGAAACAACTTCAAAGCGTGAAAGAAACTAGAAGTTAATTGCTTCATTTTAAATTGAAATGGCAATCATTTATGGCGAAGCCTTAGTCACTTAAGCTAACAACTTCATCGGACCTTTTGTAGCAGATTCACGCAGTGGCGTTCGTTTGAAATTAGCAGCCGAAATGGGCAAGAAGTACAGCGAAGCCGCCGTGTCGCTTAAACCTATGTGAACCGCTTTCCAGTGGACTTCATTGAAATTGCGACGAAATGGACAAGGAGTTATGACGAAGCCTTTGTCGCAGCTATAGCAGCTTCGTCAGACCTTTTCAGTGATTCGTCAATTGTGTTCGTCGAAATTTTGATGAAACAATGCAATTTTTTTTTTTAAATATTCGTTGAATTGTACCATCGGTGAGAGATCAATCAAGTCATGTCCCTTTGTATTCAAATCTCGGGAAATTATTTTATTTGGTCATTTTCCATGTTTATTAGACACCCACTGAAACGTCATGTAGTTTCGCCAATGCCTTGAGTCTCTTCGACAGTCAATATTACATATCGCTTTGGTGTCACATAGTCTCATCGATGTTCTGAGTCTCACCGATAGACAATAGATCATATGTCGCTATGGTGTCATGCAGGCATACTGACGTTCTGAGTCTCCCCGATAATTATTCTATCGGTCTTAAGTGTATCGCTACGATTCTCACCAATGATAACTTATCGCTGTGACTTTGGGGGTTGCCGGGACTTTCCTTCGACTACTTGTATCTTGTTGAGAACCTTCGGCAATTCTGATCGCCGAAACAAAATGTTTCTCCTATCAATAAAGCTATATTCGGTTTGACTTCCATATCTCTCTCCGATGATGTCAATCTCGTCGATGAATCTTGTTATCAGCAAGACAATGAATATCGCCAAGTCCTATTACCGATATAATTCTGCTATAGCGATATGATGGGTCGACAAGACTTCCTCGAACTCACCCCGATGGTACTATACTATTGAGGGGACCCACTTTTCTGGGAAACTTATTGAGAATATTGCAGATTCCTTTATGATGCTCTGAAATTGTACCACGATTGGTAAGACACAAATAAGCCCGTTATGACTTACACCAATGACTTAGGTCTCGCCGACAATCATTTTGTGCTTCATTGGTATAACACACGTGCTTGTTATGACTTATATCGATGAAGATTTTCTCACTGATAGGATCCTTTGGTCACTGAGACAATGAATTGTGTCCTGTTGATATGTGTCTTCAGATGAAATCATATCAGTATGACATTCCCGAACTCTTGTCGATAGACTGCAAAAAATATACGTTAATATAAAACACTTTATGGATCGGGGAGACCCTCACCATCTCTTGCCGATATGAATTAAATACATTGAAATACTCAGGGTTAGATGAATTCTATGGGATCACATGACAAAATATAGGCAAAAATTTTATGAAGAGAGGATTCTTGTGCTTATGGTATGGTCATTTTTGGGAACTAATGAGTATGTGCAGCCATGAAATTTTCAAAATTTTACAATTCTAACAGTGGCTTCATCTGGGGATGAATGATTGTGAGATCATTGCAAGGATCCAGATTTTTGGGTGAGCAAACCAAAATCAAGGTGATGGACCAGTGAGCAAGATGGAATGAATGGAAATGGAGATGAACATGACCCTATACTACTGTACATGGAAAGATTTATTTTAAAAGAAGGAATATCAAGATTGTCCATGTACTGGAAATTCCTGTTCGTTTTATTTCCTAAACTACTGTGCATGGAATATAAATTTTTGAGAGGATTGTCAAGAGTCGTCTATGCACTGGAAACCCTTAATCCTCTGTATTCCTTTGGCAACAAAATTAGATTTGATTTCGGTAAATGATGGCTCAAGGCCACCCAAAAGAAAGGCCCATACTTTCCTCTGTCAAACACCCAGTTTTTCTTTGAATTCATTAGATTCTTCTTGAAGACATTCAGGCAATCTTCCCTGTCACTATTATTGAAATTTTTTAGAGAATCATCGCGCTCAGCTTGGCCCAAATTCTCTTCACCATTTTGTAGTTCATATTCTCCATCTTCTTGTGTATAATGTACTTATATTCAGATTTCGAGACCAATTGTCATTGCACATTCCATTTTACTTGCACAGAGTATTCTATAAGCAATATATTGATAATGCCAAATGATTTAAGGTGTTGTACAACCCTACCTATCATCACAGTTTTGCTGTTCCCCCCAAGAGAATCCTGCAAAGACAAGTTTACAATACCAAGTCAAATAATATGAAAAATACTTACTTCCATACAAATTAAATGATTATTCTCTGAAATGATTGTTTAACTCACTATTAATTCCATGAAAGATTTCTCCGTTAACAAAGATGGCCGATATCTTTATCGGTACAAGATGAATAGAAAAGCATTACATTTGAAACAACCAGGGCTAACAAGGGAAGGGAGTTAAAAACATCACGGATTGAAGAAAAATGTTAAGGAAAATCGAATGATAATCCAGAAACCGAGAGCTTGTAGAACATATTCTTGACCTAATCAAGCTCTTGAACAACTTAAACAAAATTAAAATACTAACACATACATGAGACATGTAATGAACTTCCAATATCTGCTATCTTTTTTTTTGTATTGAAAATAGTTTAAGGTCCATTACATATCATGAAAATGCCTATCTGGCATTAGAATCAGTACAACATCAAAGCATTTCCATAATAGGAAATATACCGTATTAGTACTTTACACAACAAGAAAGAAACCAAAAAGAACCAGTTGCTTTCAAAACCAACATAGATAATACAAATTGATGTTAACAGCACCATAGGTTGCTGCTATTCAAATCAGCATAAACAATACATAATGTTGATTACATTCTCCTCATTGCTGACTTCTTCAATATCAAGGTTCGCCATTGTTTCTCCTTGGGGGTCCAACTACTAGGGGCCGCGCTGTCTTTCTGGGCTTGCAACTTCATCAATTGCTCTATGGAGCTCATCAAATGTCTGCTGGAACAACATGGTCTCTTCCAAGCTCAACCTATAGGAAAGCTCACTTCTCAGATCCTCTCTGGTATTGTTAGTAGTACCTTCAGTTATTGACTTCAAGAAATTCTCCATTGAGTTCTCCACAAGAGTTGAAACCTGGAGAGCAACATAGTAGAAAGTGAGTCTCTTGCAAGACTCAGTATCCTCTTTCAATACCCTTAAATTTATCATCATTTCTTGCCTTCCACAAATGCCACACGATCTCATTGGATAAGAAATACCAAAATAGCTTACAATCAAACTTGAGCTTGAAATTACAAAATAAAATATCATGCCAATTAATTTTACCATTGCTATTCTAGACCTTCAGCTTATGGCAAAATAAGTATCAAAATTCCTGAGCATAAAAACATTCAAAAAATTATGTTTGATAGTTTCCAGAGTCCTACAGATACTGCATATTTCAACACTTTCATGGTTAGATTTATAGGGATCCATCTTTTTCATTAATGCAGAGGTAGGTAAAGGAGAAATAATTATAATTGTAACACTATTCATAGTCCAGTAAATTATGTTTGTAATTTGTGTTCAATGTACCTCAGTTTTATCATTATATTGCCCATCTAATACCATATTTTAATTTAGGGCTCAACTATCTCAGATCTAAAGAAGCACCTTCAATTAAGGGTGATCCCATAATAGTGGTTTACAATTTTTGGCCAAACTGGACACTAAAATTATTATTTTTAACTAAATCTTCACATGCGGGCACCTATAGCGGCTAAACTATGAGGAATTTGAAGATGATGCACATTAGAGTCTCATTTTTATCTGTAGATCCTAAAAATATTTTTTTCAAATTTTTTGGAATCAAATTGCACTTCTTTTTCCATCTCCCACGAAAATTGATTTTTTTTCAGAAAACAACATTTTTAAAAAGTGACGCACACCGTATAATGCATAACTTTTTTTCCATGAAGAAAAAAATTCTAATTCTTTTCAAATTTAGTTGTAACTTTCAGGTATCTAGTGCTTCCACTTGGTTAGATAGTTTTTTATTGAATATTTTTTCCTTAATAAAGTTTCAAAGTCAAACAAATTACCGATTGGAACAAGTCGCGATGTAACGTTATAACACGTAACTTTTGAATATGTCAAGGTCTGACATATTTTTTTGTTGGATCAAAGGACTTCGATATCTGGTACACTCATATTTTCATTTGCCGGTATCTTCTATTTTTCCATGTGAAGAACAAAAGAAATTCATTTTTGATGAAAAACCTATGTTTTAATAAAACTTAAAAAACAAATACATGCCAAAACATATTAAGGTATATTCATGGATAGCTTGTTCTGAGGAATGCCATAATCATTTGAAAAAAAATTTAAATGAATTCATTTGATCCCCCAAAATCTAAATCAAAAGTTATTTTTTATCAGCATTTTGATAGGTGTAAAGGAGACGCATTTATAGGTATGGTTTAAAACTAGCGAGGTTCTATCAAGGGGGTTTGATCTAAGGTGATTTGATCAAACCCTCTTCAATTGGAATCCTTAAAATGAAACTTTTTAAGGCTTAAATCACTATATTTTCTAAAATATGTGATTTCAGCTAAAATTTGTTCTCTCAGAGGAATTGTAAACCACACTATTATGATACTTTTATAACCATTTAAAGAATTACTATAAAATAAGGTAATACTTTTGCCAGAAAGATTGGAGTACATAGGATTAAAGGGAAGTTCCTGCTTAATCATTGGGATTTATTAACTTTTCGCTTCAAACATATGAAGTAGCTGGATGACTTCCCTGAGGATTAGTGAAATGGTCCTTAATATGTGGTTTTACTAAAGTGATTGGTAGGCTCAAAGGTTACAAACAGATCTACATGAAATTATGAGGACAATCTACTGTAATCATCAAAATAGATGAAAAGTGCAAAGGAAAGAGCTGAGCTACATCTTTAGAGCCTAAAAATAACACATGCAAGAAACATAAAAAAAAAGAACAAACCGGTTTTTGGATGAATAAAAATTGGTGCCTTCAACAATTGATTCATATGCTTTCACACCTAACATAGGACATTAAGAAGATTTTAGTCTTCCTCTGTGAAATTAACTACTTACAAAATAAACCTAGAAACCAATATTATATACCTCCATGTCTAGGCTGAGGTAAGGTATAAAAGAAAAAAATTTCTTCAATGCAATGCCGAAAAATATCAATGTGTGTGTAGGTTTGTATTACTCAACATATCATTTCACTGCCTAAGGAAAAATACCAAAGTGATGTTTAAAATTTCAATCTTCACATAGGCTCCCTTATTGCTACACATGCATATGCAAACATACGATATTTGAGGCTCAAACTATTCTGAAAATACTAAAGGTTGGTAGCTATAAGATGGAAGATTATTTGTTTGACATAATCCATCATCTTTTACATATCTTTTACAATACTCCTAAAACCGGATAAATTTATTATGAAATAGGAATACGAGAAATGTGAATCTTGCAATGAAAGTGCCAAAGGAGAAAAGGGTGGGGAAAGAATGTGCTTGAATGTATAGCAAAGAAAATTATAACATTTGATCATATAACAATGAAGCCGATCTTAATTTTGAAACATTAATGTCTCAAATTTACAACATTTTATGATCAGAATGAATATACATTGAAGCTTTTGCATGCCTAGGATGCGGTGCCTAAGTACCATGGATTAAAAAAGTCAAAACCTCCATCAACAAAAAAGATCCCTGAAACCTCCGTGTATCTATATGATTGGAGGAGAAACAACCCTTCAAAGTACATCCAATTTTTCCTGCAATACATTTAATACTGCGCAAGAGTCAAAATTTAGGAATATTCACCACACTAAAATAAGAGAAAAACAGAAGCTTTGGAAATAAGAATCCCACACAACCTAGAAAGTATTCATACCGAAACCATACCGCAACGCAAACTAAAATCTGAGAAGCATGTTGGAATGGGCTCAATATGCAAATTATGATGTAGAACGCTGGATTATGAGGAATTGCTTAAGAATCATTTTTCTGCCACCATAGTGAAAAGTTAGCACTTTTTTTCATCTTTGCATATTGGTTTGATGCTTCAAACGATGAATTTCTTATATTGAAAATTTCATTACCTTATTGAGCTTATCTTTGTTTCAAGAATGGTTTAATATTCTCTACTTAAAAGGACCAACCACGTGATGGTGGAAGCTCATTTGGCCCGTCCCTCCGCCCCCCTCACATCACTCTCAATTCCCCATACCCAATCATATAACATTAATCATTCATTCATCCATTAATAACATACAAAATTCATTCATTCATCCATTAATAACATATAACATTCATTCATTAACATATAACATTCATTAATTAACATATTCACATTCATTCATTAACATATAATACCGCTCCATTTCTTTTCATTTTACATATTATACCAAAGAAACGGTTTGTCATGATATGATTCATCTCTTTTTTCTTTTTAAAAACTGCAAAATCACAGAAATTGGAGTATCATTTTCTAAATCAATGTTGTCTTTAGTTGTTCTTCCCTCTGCTCACGATCTTAATGTACGCCTAGTCGTCTACTCATGACATGGATCCCTCTGCAAGGGGGGGTCTATTGCAATAAGAAAGAAATGTTAAACTGATATGTTTTATTATTATTGTTACAAGTATTTCATTAATTAAAAGAACATTAGAGTGCTTTTCTTTACTTGATGGGTCCACATCATGTTCCTGAACTTTTGTTATAGACTCATGCTCAACATGCTGAACACCCTCTAAATCCTGATCTGCAGTTGAAACATGAAAGGTTACATTAATTGATACACCAATTGAAATTAAATATGTTTAAGAGAACATGAGAGTGATCCTCTTTACCTGATGGGGTCACATCATGTTCCTGATCTTCTCTAGCTTGATCATGCTCAACACATTGATCACACTCTACATGCTCTAAAGTTGAAACACGAAAGGTTACATTAATTGATACACCAATTGTAATTAAATATGTTTAAAATAACTTTAGAGTGGTCCTCTTTACCTGGTGGGGCCACATCATGTTCCTGATCTTCTCTAGCCTGATCATGCTTAACATGTTGATCACACTCTACATGCTCTAAAGTACCGGGATGCACACCATGACCTTCATCTGTAGGTTGTGCTCCACTCTCACAAGACTACATTCCAATGTCATGTGCCGTATTATCATTGATTGAATGTTTAAAACAAATAGGCATGCAATTACTTTATGGTGGAAATTAATATTGAATATATTTCACAAGTATTCAATTTTAAATAAACTTTATTGAGTTTATTTACCTGTGTGTCAAATGTAGTGGAAGGTTGTGTTTGCTTAGTCAAGACTCTTGGGAATTCAACCATGACTCCATAGCCTTACTGGAAGGCGATCTTCATGTCATCTTCTGTGGGAACTCTATTGAATTCAGAGCCCGACATTTTTACATAAGATCATGAATTTTGCTTCTATGGTGTGATAAAACCAAAATTGTTTTCAATTTATTATTTGGATACTATATTTAATTTATTGATACTTACAATTCATGTGGCTAATTTCATATAACCACCAAAGCCAAGTTTGTGCTGCCTGTGTTTTTCTAGTCTTTCCTTTGTTGCCTTCGATGTGTCGGGAAACCTATGAAAATGGTGCAGGAGCACCTAGGCTAACCTCCATGGTGTTTGTTTACAATTTTGGCTTGTACCTAATCTTAGCCAAACTAGGGTATTAGTGTGCTTAAATTGGACCTTAGAAGGTCTTGTTTGTGTAGGATGATTTAGTCACTAGGACTAAGGTCATCATTAGGTCTTCATTATTGTAAAATGTTGTTTTTAGTTTTAGACAACATATGTTAGAAGATAATGCATTTAATGTGTGCTAATCACATCTAATTTGTTAGAAGATGCCAAGGAACGGTTAAGGGAGATGTTGGTTGCTCGAGATCAAGGTGTTAGAGGTCCTAAGATTGAGGATCATGAGACAATGATGGAAGTGGCAAAGTTGTTGTAAAACTACATGGTAACATCTTGTTAGGTTGCATGCAGCTTGAGTGGATTGGAATCCCTTGAAATCAGGGATATGGAGGCGAGAAATTTCCCTTGAAACATGGAAAAGGCTTCAAGATAGGTGTGGTAACTTGTAGAGAAGAGTTAGATGCATTGTAACAGGTTTTGGCTTTTGTGTGAATAAAAAAACTCTACATTTTCCTGTGTTACCTATGTGTTTTGAAAAACAGTGCTACCATAGGCATTGTATATATTGAAACAACATTGTATTTTTGTTTGTAGAGTAGTTTAGTTATCTTTCTTTGTATAAGCAATTTTCTTTGAGTAGTGGTAGTGCTTGGTATCCATAGATTAGATTGTAAGGGTTTTTTATTTATGTTTTGGGTAGTTAGTTTTAGAATGGATTCCCCATAATCACTGACCACGAGATTCTCCTGAGATTGGTTGAATATGGGAGGGGAGCCAAGCTATTGTAAATATCTAACAATAGGTAGCATAGGGAATGGAGCTAAGAGTACAAAACTCAAACCCTAGGCGAGCTAGGACTGCCCGGTTAGGTGTTTGAGAGTGAAAGTTGAAGAGCTTAGGTAGGGGAATGGACTTTTGTACGGAATCTGTACGGTGTGAGGGAGGTTTTAGTCACCTTTTAATAGGTTGAAAGGATTGAAACCTCAACCAATCCATAAGTGATAGATTTGAAGGAGAAAGAGTCAAAACCCTAAGTATTAGGCCTATTAGCCCTAATAACCTTGATTGTAGGAACCTGCTGTACGAAAGATACAGAGGTCTGAAACCTTATGCAAGATTTAAAGGTCCAAAAAGGGTGTCAAGAAATGCAATTTATTTGGTAGGTTGTTTGACAAGTTTAAGAGAAAAGGGCAGAAAAGGGACTGGTAAGGGCTACAAGGATTAGCCCTCTTCAAAGGCAAACCTTGAGATCGGTAGGAGTGGTGATTGAAAAACCTCCAAGATGGTTTCAAGTGGATGTGAAATGCATGAAATCAGTGTTTCCAACTCCCCTACAAGTAGCTCAAGGTTGATGATGAAGTTGGCATCTAGACCCTTCTAGGTGTTGGAAGAAGATTGTAAATTCAAGTGGTGTTTGTCCTCCAAGGTTAAGCACAAGGATTGAAACTCTTGGAACAGAGTTGAGGCAAGGTTTAGTTGGTGAACTAAGTTAAGATAGAGCCTAGAGATTGTCAGGTTCTTGGTGGAAGGAAAAGTGAAGTCTTCTTGTTGGTCAGTGCAAGCAAACCTTGGAGCTATCATACATCAGAAAATTTTGAAATACGTTAGATTATGTAAAAAAAAAGAGTAATCAGTATATAATTGCATTGTTGATAGTATCACATACCTTGGCCCGATGGTGTCTTTCCTTTTTTCTTTTTATCCTTCTCCTTTCCATCCGACACTAGGTCCTTTCACTCCCTCTCTGGAATCATGGGGGGACACTCGTACTTTTTGTTCTCTAAATGTGACCTATATTGGTCCCTCGCATACTTTAGATAGGTGCCAACTTTCTTAAGAACCTTGGTTCGGTTGAATGTTTTATCACCGAACAACACAACTAAACAGTTAATGAGCTCATCTTTTAAATCTTGATTTTGGGCATTCCACCATGTACGTATGGTGGGCCCGAAGGGCTCCAATGTAATATCACTTAGATTTTTATAAAAAACATCATTTCCTGCAAAATGATCACGGGATCAATATTTTAAAAAGAGTGATCAATAAGTAAATTTCAATTGGATTATATATAATAATAATTAAAACATTTTAAAGTACCTGGGACCTTCTCTATCTTTATGGGAACGGAATCCTCAGTCACCACAAGTGTGACTGAAAATGTTCCTGTACTAGTAATACGGGAAGATCCAGGAAATGTTGCTAAAACATCACCAGTACTAGTGGCCTCTGCATCCTTTGGTACATGTCCTGACGCATGTTGTGCCATGTCTTCGCTGCTAGAGGGTGCATTAATGGATGCCTACATGGTATGTGTTTCTGACATTTCATACAACAATATAGGCACAAATGATGGGGTCAGATGATGTGATGTATGCGCAGGAAGACCAAGATGGAAACTTGTACCAACCTCTAATCCTCGGGCAACACTTGTAGTACCTTGATTCTGGCCAGGAGCATCATCAGGAGGAAAATAACCCTGTAAAAACAACACATATTTTAGTTCATGACATAAAAGAGTACAAAATATAAAGCCATGAATGAACTTATGTTATAATTAAAGACCTCATGACAACTTACTTGCAAGTTTTGTAATCTCTCAGACAATATTTTAACCCTCTCTCTTATCTCATCTGTTTGAGGCACTATGAATATCAACTTAACAATTTCTTCATTGCATTTTTTTATCTTCCTTATCATATCAAGAGGGTTTGTTGAATGAGCGATGTCATCATCACAAAATATTGACTGCATCTCACCATGAATGCTCTCATCTACTGCTGGTGCCTTTCCCTGATCAGTCGACTGCAACAAGAATATTAAAAACATTATCGAAATTAACCCAATAAACTTATGAAAAAAACATTTTGCTCGTATCTAATTTGTATAATTTCAATGAGGTAAACCTGTCGGGTAGAAGCGCCTGAAGATAAATTGTGATCTATGCTCTGGGCCATAGCCTTCTTCATACAATTAATGTCCCGCTATGACAAAAATTAAATATAAAAAAATATTACCGAAATGAAACCAATAGACTTATGAAAAAAAGAGAGAATAAAATGGTATATTGGAGTCATTAATTGGAGGTTGGGTAAAATGGTACATAGTACGTACCACCCCCATAGTAACTATGTTTGGCTAAGCAATTCAAATTGTAATCAATTGTAACTCTTTTATACGGTTAATTGATTTTTTATCTTTTATACGAATACGGTTTTACTGCGGCGCCTCAAACACAATTAGGGTTGCTTATTTGTTGACTGGAAGTCATGTACTATTTATATAAACCCTACAATATTCCACGATGCTTGGCCTTCCATCAATGTACGCCGCCACTCCTTTATTTTTGATCCTTATCTTTTTTAGTTGTATATAATTTGCTGACAGTGCATACCTATGCATACTTCGTGTATATCAAACCAATTGCATCCAATCTTTGTAACTGTAACAGGGTCTGACATGCTCCATCAATTCAATAACTTTTCCGTAACAGACCTTTATGCCATCCATGCAAAATAGGCCCAAACCATGTAATGACGATGGTGCTATGCTATATATCCTCTCGTTAACACAAAAATTAGTGTTTATTGGAGGAAGTTCTTTGGGTACCCATTGTTTTCATAGATGTTTGTTCCTCAAGGGAACCTCAATGTCGCCTATGCTCTCATCATCATAAGAACATGACCCCCCTTCAGCAAGAAAAAATTCCATGCATTTACAAAATTTTCTTCTAATCTTTTGACCTCTAGTTGATCTCCCTCTTTTAGACCCCATACTACGTAATACCAGCTTTTTCCTCTTCTCTTCACGAATTTCCCTAAATTTCGAGGAAGGCGGTCGAAAAATACTACCTATTTGGTGGTACGCACGCGCCATGGGATGTTGAATGAAGTTCTTTCATGGTGATGTGATCTGAGTGACATTATGATTAATCTATCATTTTACCATTGCTAGAATTTCGAGGGTTGCTATAAGGTAATCAAGTCTTGATAGATTGCAAGTTATTGTTACTACTATCCAAATGTGTCCATCCAAAATCAAATCTACTGAACATTTTAACTCACAAACTTTGTAACAAGTGTTAAATGTGACTATGGTCCACCAGTTACACAACCAAGACCTCAAATGTATTCTCTAATTGTAATCAAAGGACTTTTTCTCTTCATTCAAGTAAATAAACTTGAAGGGAAACACCACCAAGTGGTTTATTGGACACCTACATGACTAAAAATAGCAGCAAATTTACATTTAATTTCCATATGTCTAAGTGGTTAACATGGAGGGAGTGTGTACTGAAGCGGTTAAGTCATCATAAGTTTTATACTTTTGGCAATAATTTTTTTTTTTTTAAGTCATCTTAAATCTTCCTATGTCTAATTGCTGGAGCTTTTGGTATGTTTCCAAGGTGGGATGATTGATGAAGAGCCAAAAGAACCTTTCTCCATGGTATCGAGGGTACACCTTAGCAGCCCGGTCTTCTCTTATACGGTTGGACATGATTTAAAGAACTTAGCTAGGAGTGTAAACTTTAACCCTGGGTTTATCATATAATGCCATTGGAAAAGTATGATCAAATTCTTCTATTATGAAGAATTGGTCTATGTGCCTCTAGTAATCACTATAAATGTTTGTAAGGATAAAATGACTAATTGCATCAGGTAGGAGAGAATTAACTTTGAGATCTTCAAAGATTATATTCCTCTATTCATAATTGTCAAGGGTTGTGTGTGGAGGAGGTTATCACTACCAAGAAGGGAATATACCTTTCCTTGTATTCTTTTATAATTTTCATTATTCTTATTTATTTTACACTTACATTTACAAATACACATACATATGCATTTACTATTTTCGTTTATTTCTAATGTAGTTTAATAGTTTGATCGATTTCATATTATATGTGTTGAAGACTTTAGAAGTTCAATTACATTAATTTATGGATATGTTGTTGTATACCTTGGAATTTCCTACCGCTCTAAGTGTGCAAAATAACTAAGAAACATGAATAACAAAATGCCAAGGACACCTCAAGATTAGCCAAAAGAGAGTTACAACGAAAAGGAATGCAAATAAAATGAAACACACACTTTTACCTCCCTTGTTGTTGAAACTTCTTTGATTGGCCCTTGCTTGGATTGGTTGTGTGCTCCTTAGATGATTGTTTGAATGTCTATAATGCAAGCTTCAATATGCAAAATGATGGATAAAGATGGTTGAATGATTGAAAAAGGCTTGGACAGCATGTAGTTATGAGAGTGCAAAGTGTTGAGAATGCAAAATGACAGTATAAGGGTGCAAGATAGCTAAGTGTTGTGTAGGAAAATGGGCAGCATGTAGTTGCTTCAATCTAAAATGTTGTGGAAATGCCCTTGAGGAGGGGGTATTTATAGAAGAATTTAAATTCTCTAGAGAATTCAAGGGTCAAGATTGCTCCAACAAGGTCAAGATGAAGGGCTATGGTGGGTTGAGAACCCACAAGCCCTCACATCTTGACATGTGGAGGGTGAAGTGGCCAATGATGGATGAGATGGAAATGAGTTGTCAAAAAGGTACATGAGGTGGAAAAGGACATGCACCTTGGGGGATGAGAGGATTTCCACAAAAAAAGATTTCTTGTCCCCAAGTGGGAGTGAAAGGGACTTTTGAGGAATTTTAGAA
>VDFB02039380.1:0-18821 GCA_007258455.2 Sequoia sempervirens
TACCACTCCCTATTCTGGCAGTTTTTAGGGTTAGGGCTGAGGTGGCACGATTCTGGCCACTCTATTGATTGTAACCCTAGCCGTCCTTTGGGACTTGGCTAGCTATAAAAGGGGGAGTCCCCCTCATTTGTAATTCATTAGGAGTCAGAATCAGAGTAGACATTGAGAGAGCATTAGCTTTAGAGCTAGATAGTGTAACATTGTAGAGCATTTTTGCATCATTTGGAGAAGAGAGAAAGTTTTCCCTTTGAGAACTTTTGAAGAGATTGTTGTGTAACACATTTTATGATAATAGATCTTTTCATTGATGATGAAATTCGTCTTGTCATGAAATGCTAGCAAGGTTTCTTCTTCCTTTCGTATCCAAGTAGATTAGATTCATGCAAGTAACTTACTTTGGTGTGTGTTGTTTTATTGAGATAGCTTCGCTTTATTCCATACCACTAGCGGCTTGTTGATGATAAGTCTGCCTTGTGTGGTCAACTGGACATTATCTTGTGTCTAACTTCGGTTGTGGTTTACATACTTATATGCGTTGTTCTGACGGTGTACGTATGCTAATCTATAACTTGAACACCTTTCGCTATCCCCTTTGAAGATTGCACCGATCTTGCTGAGGCTGTCCGACGGAGGCTAGGTGAAATCCGGTTGAAGTCTATTGAGACGAAGCCCCACATACCTTGCATTTAAAATAGAGTACAAATTTCTTAGGCCCTTTCCTTTTACTTTCCGTACATTTCTTATTAGTCTTAGGAAAAGATGCACATTGCCAAATCATACACGTAAGAATTCCCCTTCAATATCATACATTAACTGCTGACTGCAAGAAATCTGGACAATTGTGTAAGTCCCCTCGTACGAACACAGCAATACACATCCAATAGCGGGTCTACATTAAGCACTAAAAGAAACCTTGGAGTTGAACATCGCCTTCGCAATCTTGGCATGGAATACTTTGATCAAGAGAGAGAGCGGGTAGCCCCAAACTATTTTGTTCTTGACTTGTTTGGTATGGTCACAAAACCATCAGCAGTAACAAATATAAATAAATATAAATAACAAAATATGTGTATATTTATATTCACAGATAATAACCCTAATAAACATACTACAAAAATAATTAATTTTTGATCATAATATATATATACCAATATAATTTCAGACCTTAATTATGTTAGAGTCTACCACAAAAATAACAAATATAAATATCAAACATATACCAGCATAAAATGATTATAATGAACTTACTCTATTGCTGCTTATTCCTTGTGATCATATTTTCAGATAATCTTTTATTAGAATGATACTTATTTCCAGGATATATTCCTCTCAACCCATCAATCATTTTCTTCTTTTAAATCTGAATATTATATTCATGTATCTGTTGCTATTACCTGAAATCCCCTGCTTATCCCTCATTCTTCCTCCTTAAATGTTATTTATACCTTCCCCTTTAGATGAGGAGGCACGTCTCTTTGCAAGATTGTATCTTTTTTTTTGAAGGGACGCGAATGATCGCTGAGAATTCATTTTAATATATTAGTTATGGGATCGCTGCCTTTTTTTCTATCTTAATCGTTGTCGTTTAGTGAAGGAAACGTTGCCAAATTATAATCGCTGGGATATATGTTAAACTACTGTCTTGATATTCATCGCTGCCATTCTACCTTTATTAGGAATTTTGTCTTATTCACAGGTCAGCACCCCTTTGTCTTATTCATAGGGATTAATCGCTGCTTTAAAGATTTTGTTAGGAATCACTGCATTAGGGATAATTCATACTTTTAGGATTGCTGTAGTATAATCTATTCAAATATTTATTGTTTGATATATATATATTTATTAATATTATTTTATATTGTTTTTCTTGTGAATATTATTTTGTTATTATGATTTAATATTAATCATTGCATTCCATATGACAGTTGAGATTTAGATAGCTATCTTTTATATTGATATTTATTATGTATTTCCCATTAATATTTATATTGATTATAATTTTGGGTAATGATAATATTAAATAATCATTTATAATAATGTTTAAATAATAATAGTATCTTAAAATTGTTTATATATATTTTAATATTTGTAATATTATATTATAATGATTGTGCATATAATAATTATGTTTATTATTTTTATATTAGTTTTCTCTTTTATATATTATAATGATATTCAATATTCATTTTGTTTTTATCAATTTATATTCATAATAATATTATTTTGATAATTATAATTTAATAATATTTCAATTGTAATTACTTATATTCATATTTATTGGATTTTGATATTCAATGTTTCATATTTGGTGTTACAACTTCAGGGACATATTGGATGGGTAGAATAGATGGAATACACACGACTACTCTGGTTGTCCATTGGCGGAGTCAAGGGAGTTTCATCTCGATTGCAACATGAGGTGTGCTCATCAATTCTCTTTCAACCCACATGTACAGGATTTGATGATGACATTGATGACACAAAGAGATGGGTTGAATAAGGGATGTTTGGATTCACTCTGGTATGACATGCTTCAGATTTTAGATGATGAGTCTAAGTTTGACAGGTCTCTCACTTTGATTTCTCTAGTTGGATGTTTCCAGCAGCAGGAGTTTGAGATTTGGTTCAATTGGACTCTAGGGGTTATCAGAGTGGCACAAGGGAAGTCAGTTGGACTTCCAGTTTGTTCATGGGATCCAGGTAGGGATTGCTTTTGGATACATGATAGCAGTACTTGTATGGCAGAGCTCTCTAATCAGCGGGTGGTAGAGATCCTTGTGCACATTTTATATAGGGATGATTTTCAGAGTTGGGATCCAGGAGTTTACTTGTTGGGCAATTGGCTTCACAGATTGACAGGGCTTGACCATGTCAGGAGTTACAACTGTATACAAAGGTTGCTGGTTGGAGTTCTTTACAAGATCATTTGGGATCCGTGTGGTTGGCAGACAGACACAGATGGTTTGTTATTTAGGTATCAAATGTTGTGGCAGTTGAGTGGATTTGCAGATGCGGATTGCTTGAGGGAAAGCAATCTTTGGGAAGGGAGGACTGTCATGTCCCCGAATTGGAGGTATTAAATTAATTATTTATAAAATTATTCCAATAAATTAATATCAAAATGATGACTTTATATTTAATTGATTTAATAAAGTGACTAAATAAAATAATACATCATAAAGTCACTTAAAGGAATAAAATAATAATATCTCTAGAAGTTTCTTGGAAGGCATTGAGAAATCTTTATAAGGAGCTATTGGCCTAGAATTTGAGCATGCTCGACTTGAATCTCTTTTTTTCATTACCGGTTTAGTAAGAAGCTAAATGTTTTGCATTGCTCGAGGGTTTGAAGACTCTAGAGTACCAAGTTCACTTGTGAAAGATCAACCCTAGCTGGAGTTGTTGAGAAATCCACCCAGGGTTTCTATAAGTTCTTTATTGCAGCCAAATTTTTTGCTTTTTCAAATAACAGATTACAAAGCAGTGCACCCGTTAAGGTTAGAGAAAGAAACCAAAACGTGCAAGAAAGCAACTCTAACCAGAATGGCGCCGATGATGGCGAGCATTGGTCAGAGGATCTAAAACAAACTGCTTATGCTGGAAAAGGAACTCGACGCCAAGTATGTGCTACCCAATCCAATGCGGAGTGAGGGGCGACCATATGACGGAGTGAATACAAAACAATGCTTGAAAAGAAAGTGCTGAAAGCTGAAACTACTCAACACCCAGAATGTGCTTGCTCACCCAGAATGGGGAGTAGCTACCATAGGGCGGAGTTACAACTAATTCACTAGTATAGAAAGAAATAACGTGAATTACAATTAATGACAAAGCACTATTAAAGGATGCTGGTCAGTACTACTGCCAGATTACAATAAATAACTATTGCCTGCAATGTCAATATATTAGACTCTTTCCAAATAGAGTACTCAACGTCATTTCTGTTACAATCTCAAAATAAGCCTCCATGCCAAAAACCCAAGTTAGAGAATGTAGATTTCTTGGACTGTCATAAACAGATCTGCACTTTTTACAATAATCAGCAGCTTACATCCTCAATGGTTTGTTCATAACTTTCTCAAATGTTATCCGATTGATGCAAAATAAGATGCATTATTCTCTCAAGGCATAGGCGTCCATTTCAAGACACTAAAACTGACCAAAAAGACCCTAATTTGATTTACACGGATTTCAATGCACTTCTAAAAGGTACGGCCAAGCTGAGAAACTCGACTTGACTTTAAAAATTCAATTCACAATATTAAAATCTGCAATTTGGAGAATGTGGGCGCCTAGGGCAAACACAGACAATGCAAAAGTACCCAGAACTAACTCTTTTGTATTTTTTGAGTTATGAATATAAACGTGGATCTGCTGTAGCTAATCTGCACTTTTAGAAATACCTCTAATATGCTGAAATCAGATCTAACTAATTACAATGATGATTACAATGCACAAAAACAAAGGCAAACTTACAAATGATTGAATCACTCATAAGCATGCTAAAATCTCCACTAGATGCTATCTTTCAAGCATGAAGTCGAGCCCAGACTAGGAGGCATTCATTCCTCGAAGAATTCCCGCAACCATTTCGGCAGCATAACATTAGCATAGTCCAAAGATGAAGAATGATGCACTAAGACTCCTCTTTATAATCCTTCCGTTGACTTCGCAAAACCCTAAAATCTGTTTTTAGGTCAAAACCCATCCTCCTCAATGATGGGCGTACTTTTGCCTTCAAGCTTTTGATTTGATATTTTTAATAAATATCATACTTTAATTAATGCGCTCAACAAGCTTGCTCAGACTTTAGAATAATTAAAATATTCATTAATGAGGCGCCACCCTCAAATGACCACCTTTTTAAAACAACCTTAAGTCATTAACTCTAAGCCAAGGGTCAACGTTAAAATATAATAATTAAAACGTGACTTTTTAATTTAAATGACTTAACTTATTTCTCCGAAAGTGCCCTGAAGCCGATACTGATGAAGTCAACTGATCAATCTGAAGCCGAAAGTCAACCAACCTGAGCTCATCTGGAAAGCTGCCAAAAATAGAATTTACTAAAAATAGTAAATTCCAAAAAGTGCTCCGAATGCCGAGATGATCATACCACTGCGAAGCCCTCGAAACCCAGAAGGAATCCGCCATTGAATCCACCATCTCTGAGCAATGACCTCCTCAAAATTAGGAAACCCTAATTTAACTTCCGACTAGCCTTCGGGTTCCCAAAGAAAGGCTAACGGTCACTAGAAATGTCGGCTTGAGAAGGGAACATTACATTTAGATTCACTGGTATGACATGCTTCAGATTTTAGATGATGAGTCTAAGTTTGACAGGTCTCTCACTTTGATTTCTCTAGTTGGATGTTTCCAGCAGCAGGAGTTTGAGATTTGGTTCAATTGGACTCTAGGGGTTATCAGAGTGGTACAACGGAAGTCAGTTGGACTTCCAGTTTGTTCATGGGATCCAAGTAGGGATTGCTTTTGGATACATGATAGCAGTACTTGTATGGCAGAGCTCTCTAATCAGCGGGTGGTAGAGATCCTTGTGCACATTTTATATAGGGATGATTTTCAGAGTTGGGATCCAGGAGTTTACTTGTTGGGCAATTGGCTTCACAGATTGACAGGGCTTGACCATGTCAGGAGTTACAACTGTATACAAAGGTTGCTGGTTGGAGTTCTTTACAAGATCATTTGGGATCCGTGTGGTTGGCAGACAGACACAGATGGTTTGTTATTTAGGTATCAAATGTTGTGGCAGTTGAGTGGATTTGCAGATGCGGATTGCTTGAGGGAAAGCAATCTTTGGGAAGGGAGGACTGTCATGTCCCCGAATTGGAGGTATTAAATTAATTATTTATAAAATTATTCCAATAAATTAATATCAAAATGATGACTTTATATTTAATTGATTTAATAAAGTGACTAAATAAAATAATACATCATAAAGTCACTTAAAGGAATAAAATAATAATATCTCTAGAAGTTTCTTGGAAGGCATTGAGAAATCTTTATAAGGAGCTATTGGCCTAGAATTTGAGCATGCTCGACTTGAATCTCTTTTTTTCATTACCGGTTTAGTAAGAAGCTAAATGTTTTGCATTGCTCGAGGGTTTGAAGACTCTAGAGTACCAAGTTCACTTGTGAAAGATCAACCCTAGCTGGAGTTGTTGAGAAATCCACCCAGGGTTTCTATAAGTTCTTTATTGCACATTAAACAAGGGTTTTCTGAATCATTGCAATAGCTGTTGTATTATTGCAAGGATTTATTTAGTGCAGTAGCTAAGGTATTATTGCACTTGCAAGTTGAATTGATGCAGTAGCTGGCTTATTACTGCATTGCACAATTGTAGCAGCTGGTTTATTGTTGCATTTGTGAAGAAAGGTTATTCTTGTTTGAATCGATCGTTTTCCAAATTTAATGGTCTTTAGACCAAATTTGGAAAAGAAAAGAAATCCGATTTATTTATAGTTTCAGCTATTTGGTGGATTTCGATTTTGAAGATTAACTCTCAGTCTTTGAGAAATTCGAACTTGTGAGGAAATTCTAAAAGATTATTTCAGACTTGGTGGAACTCGTTTTTGTGGAGAAATTGTACAGTTTTGGGCATATCGATTCTGAAGGATTATGCTCTATGGTGAAATCGAATGCTGATTGGTTATTTTAATATTCTTATTGGGCCACTTTCATAAGGGGACGAATATTTCAGACAAGACAAATAATGAATGCCAAGTCAGAATAAAAGATAGAATCGATAAAGCCAAAAGGAGGCTTGATATATCAAATAGAGAGTATTATTTTCTAGAGTAAATTCGTCATTTGCTTGAAGAGGCCGATATTATATCTTTTTGGAAGAAGTCGGCCGCTAAAGACAAGGTAATGTGAATGAGACAAATATCGATTGAAGTTTTTATTTTCCGAATTAAGGAAAAGCCAAATAAAATCGGGAGCTGCTTGATGGATGGCTAAAGACAAACATGAAGGACGCCATTTCTAGTTGATGCGACTTGGAGGACTGAAGGCATTTTAAAAATCGTTCTTTCTTGGAGAGGTATCGCTGGTCAACAAGGAGTCTGAATGCTGCTATTCGAGGCACAAAGAGACCCGAATCATGCTAGTCTACTTTGCTAGGCTTCAACTCATCAAATATCGAACCAGGTTCTTTATAATTTAGAAGCACTTGCATTTTTGAGACATTCTTGCATTACATGGAATCACTATCACTTGCTAAAACATTGTAATTAATTTGCAGTCTTCTAATGTATTGCTGTCAAGAACAGCAATGAGTATTGGTATCATATAGAAGGTTGCTAAGTCATTTAGTTTAGAATTTGTCTAGCCTGGAAGGCGATCAGTTTTGAGTATTGTAATGAAATTGCATAGTACAATAAAATGTTGGAAATGCATGACAACTGATTGTCATTATGTCTCTGTTATCTTTTGCATTCTCAGCCATATATAAGCGATGAGAAGGGTCAGAAATATATTGCATTGCATTTTATTTCAATTTCAGTCATTAAGCATTGCATATTAGAAGCCTTATAGTTATACTATCATCCTATGTATCGTAAAATACAAAAGGAATTCACAAACAGAAGTAGGAGAGTTTACAAGCAAAGTGTTTTGACATAATTCTTGAACATCAAAAGGTGAAAATTTATATCAGAATCAGCAAGGCTCTTTACAGATAATCATTTCTAAAAATCTCCCTTTGACATCAGTGACAAACATTCCAACAATAACTTCAAAATTGTGTCCTCCAAGAACTTTGGAGTCCCCTTGCCTTCCAATTAGCCCAAGGGAAGTCAAGAAATAGGCTAATTGCCTTCGAATTGACTAGGCCTGAGAAGGGGACATTACATAGAGAGAAGAAATTAAACAAAAATTTGATAAAGGTTTGCTATATAATCCTCATGTATGATCTTTGAATAAAAGTTTATGAGCAAGGCTGCCTCGTTTTGAGTGCAATACGTTCTTTATTTTTCTTAGGCTCTTTGTATAACTATCATATACATCTTGTCTATCCTAGCTACACATGGAAATGACTTTGGTTCATTTTGTACATGTATATGATATTATTGCAACAATATATCAACATAATGGTTTCAAAGAATTCAAGTCAATAAATGTAGGTCATTATATTCTTACCAGTAGGAGAGAACACCTGCTTTTCTGCAAATGGAAGATGACCAAGACCATGTTCAACAACCTACAAGGAATTTTACATATTCCCAGTCATGCATCAAATAAATTAGACATCATAAGGTTCTAGCACAATCCCAATAAAATTAGCAATTTGTTGAATTGCTTTATCAATAAAGATATTGACAGTGGAAATACCAAACGAATCAGTTGATCTGCATAAATTGTTAAATCACGTTTGGTAATTTTAGTATTATCTAGCAATGTATCCATTCCTTTTATCTGTGAATCAAAAGTATACTTGTTAGTTCCATCGAAGGAAAAGTCCAGATGAGTTAGGTTGTTGTAATTGCCTTTAGGTCATTAGACGATAAAGTTAGAAGTGGTAATCTGAAACTTTTATCCTTGAAAAGCTCTATTGCAGATTATTTTTTTACTAGTTAGTTTCTGTTTGCATACTAGGAATATTGGAAAGCTATTAGTTTCAGAATAGATGTCAACTATGAGAAGATACCAAATTTAAATGTTTTACCTGAAAGGTAGAGTTAATAACATAGAGATTGGGAAATATTTTACACAAATCATGTTCCCCAAGCTTTATTCGAATATGTTGCACTATCAAATTAATGGCAACTTGATTATCTCCTCCACGAGGAATGATGATATCTGCATACTTCTTTGATGGCAATATAAATTCATCATAAGCTGGCTTCACAAATTTGTAATACTGCATGTCATCCATGTAATCAAAGTTTTTAGTTTCTTACAATCCATTAGGCATACAGGTTGTACAAATAAGAGCACAATCCACTAATGCAAAATTTACAGCTGAAAGGACTAAGATCTGTCCAGAGTAGATGGCAATTTGTGATCCTAACAAGGCTGAAAAGCAGAAATATTCACCAGGAAGCCAAAGTAATAAACTTAGTTATGTTTTAAACTTTACAATATTATTAAGACACTATTAATAAGAGCCATGGAGACTTCCAGGACTTGCCTTATCAAGGAATGATCCTATATCTTGATCTTGCACTTTATTTCGCCTAATTCTCCTTCCAAGCCGTATGTCAGCATCTGCACCAAAAATATTTTTCATGTAAGTAGCCAGATCAATAACAGCTATCTCCAGATACAAGTATAAATTAAAAATTAAAAATACTTTAAAAGCAGAACAAACTATAAATATGCGTGTTTGGCTTTGATTTTTCTCAGTAAGCATTATGGTTTCAATTTCATCATGTTAGTAAATGGAAAAATGGCTGATCAAAGGGGAAAGAACATTAAGCTTCTCGATGGAAATCTATGAAAGAGAACTTAAAAGTAAATATCACAGGATTATTAGGAGAATGAAATACCATAGGAACAGAGCTCATTTCGGTATCCTCTATATTCAGATTCACAAAAACATACACACACAACAATGTTTCTCACGACGGAGATGCAGGGACATAGTTTTGGTGACAGAACTTTTTTTAGCAAATTTGGGGCCATCTATAAAACTAGTATAAAAATTGATAATTAGATATTTAAAATGCAAAAATTAAAACACTTAAACATACTAAAAGAAGCTGAAATTTAATTTGTTTTAACAAGTCATAAAGAGGATAAGCATTCAAGAAGGAGGAATAATATTTATTTATCAACAATTATCACCGTTTTATTCATTCTTCTTTATTTGTTGGTACATATTGAAAAAATTGAATACAAGGATAAGTCAGCCAACATAATATGATGTAATGTCCCCTTCTTAGTAGCCACTCTGGAGTATCATTTAGCCTTTATTATTCCCGGAGGCTAAAGGAGAAATAAGGGAATAATAATTAAATTAATTATTTATAAAGTTATCTCAATAAATTAAAATCAAAAGGGGCGACTTTATTTTTAATTAATTTAATTAAAGTGACTAAAATAAAATAATAAATTATAAAGTCACTTTGGGAATAAAATAATATTTTAGAAGCTTCTTGGAGGATCTTTCTAGAAGATCAAAAATTTCTTTATAAGGAGCTGTGAGCTAGCCATTTGAGCATGTCTTGGATTATACTTTTCATATTAGTTTGGTGAGAACTTGAAGGCTTAGCTTGTCTGAGGGTTTGAAGACTCTAGGATACCAGTTTCGGTTATGAAAGATCAACCCTAGCTGGAAGACTGTGGAGGAGGTCAAATCAGATTTCCTACAAGGGTGATTATTGCAAATTTAATGGTATTTGACCAAATTTGGAGCACAAGAGATTCGATTTTGCTTGGAAGAAGCATTGATTGTTTTTGGAGGTTCACATTTAGCTACAGCAATTTCATTGACAGCCGATTATTCTTGTGAAAGTCATGGCTTTGCTTACCTCCCAGGCACACCATCATTTTGCAATTGTCAATTACCAGCAGTTCGAATAAGGAGGTTTGTGGGGAGATTTGTAATGTCCCCTTCTCAGCAGTGATCATTTCTGTTGACCGTTGGCCTATTCCGGAGACCCGTAGGCTGTGCGGATGGTGAAATTAGGGTTTCCTAATTTGGAGGGGTCTTGCTTGGAGTTCGGGGATTCTGTTTGCGGATTCTTTCTGGGTTTTCAGAGAGCTTCGCAGTGGTGTGTTCAGTTTGGCATTCCGGTAACTCGCGAATTTACTATTTTTAGTAAATTCTATTTTTGGCAGTGACAGCTTTTGGGTTCAGTTCAGTTGGGCTTCTTCTGCAGCTTGTTAGCTGGCACTTCAATTCTTGGCCTTGGGCGCAATTTTCAGTGGAGAGATAAGTATTTTATTATAATATTATTATTTTAATATTATACCCCTTTTGCCTAGCAGTGCAACTTTAAGTTGTTTTTAAAAAGGGGACTTTGAGGGTCTAGGCGTCATAAGATGATAATTATATTTTTTAATGTCAAATTTTTGAGACCTTGAAATGGACGCCCCTTTTGAGAAATGAAGTTTATTTTAAAAAGTGAAATATTTTGTGGAGGAAAAAGGACGCCTTCTTTTGGAGGGAAAAGTGGAATTCGAAATTAGGGTTTTGGGGCGCCCTCTGGAAGCTTCTAGATGTTTCTCTCACTTCTATTTAATCAGGCCTCAGCTCTTCATTTGGCATCTTCTGTCTACTACACCGTTATGCTGCTGGATTGGATTCAGGCACTCGCTTCGAGGAAAGCACACCTCCTAGCATTGGCTCATCTTCTTGCTTGAAAGACAGCAACTAGTTGAGAGGTTAGCTGGTTATTGGTAGTTTTGCATTGTAGTTGAGTACTTTTGCATTTAGTGATGATGTTCCAACATTTTGTCATGTTTTAGCGTAGCTGATGTTGCATTGTTGTAGGCATGTTTTGCTCATAATTCAAAAATACAAAAGATTTCATTGTGGGTATTGCATATTTCATTTAGTCTTGCTTGGGCGCCAACTATTGCAAAGTCTTGTGATTTTTAAATAAGTGCTGGATTTTTAAGAAGAAATCGCCCTCCTCTAGGGGCCGTACCACTGTACTTGCATTGGGAATTGAGCAGAAAATTAATATCAATATTTTGGGGGCTGTTTGTGTCTTGAGATTGGGCGCCTATATCTTGGGAATCATTTGTAACCATTTCTATGCAATTTGAATGAGTGATGTGAGTTGGGTGAGCATTCTATGATATTACTGTATTGCTGTTAACAGTTTTCAGTCTTGCACAGTCATAACAGCGAACTTGGGATTAATCATTGGAGTTGTTTGGAGGGAAAGTCATTGAGAAAACTTAAAGTTATTATTCTACTTTGCTGTAATGTTGAAGACTCTCTTATATGGTGCTTAACGGATGAACTTTCTGATGTTGTAAGCTGTACAGTAGTACTGTCAGCATCTTTTATCTTTCTTGCACTTTTCTCATGTTTGTACTGCCCACTGAATAAGTGGAAGAGGCTGGCTTGCCGCCTTTTACTTTCTTGCATTGTAATTTCCTAAAGTCTCCGCCATATGGTCGCCTCGTATCCATCACGGATTGAGTAGCACATGCTTGGTGTTGAGCTATTTTCAGTATTGCATTAGATAGGGATCCTCTGACCGAATGCTCGTCGTTCACCGGCGCATCTCGTGGTTAGAGTTCTTATTCAGCAATTTCCTTTGAGATCCTCTGACCAATGCTCACACCTTGCCCACCTCGGGATCCTGGTGTACATTCTGGTTAGAGTTACTTTCTGCATCGTTCTGGTTTATGCTAACCTTAACGGGTGCGTGTTGCATTGTAATCATTTGTAAAAAATAAAAAAAAATTGGTCCGGTTCATTACAGTGGTATCAGAGCCATGATTCTGCCAACCTGTGCCCAACAGTGATTCAGTGGTCAGATGAGTGACAGTGATTGCAGATACTTCACCAGAGGTCAGGCCAGAAGACAACAGATACAGCTTCCGCCAGTGCCAGAAGCAGATACTTTGTCAGAGGCTTTGAGAGAAACAGGTTAGCTGTGGATACGGGTAAAACAGTTGAGAACATGTCAGACAATCTTAGGACAGCCATGGAAGAGAAGGATGCAAGGATGGAAAAGAAGTTTGATGGGATGATTGAGATGATGTCTCGATTACTTGCTAAAATGGATCAGCAAGCTTCTCAGAACCATACTCCGAATCAAAACCATGCTACTGGAGAAAGCAGTGGTGTCAATGGACACAATGGGAATAATGGAAACAATGGAAGCAATGGGAACAATGGGAACAATGGTAATGGAGGCAGCAGAACTATTGGACAGCATGATACTATCTCTAGCGGATCAGCCTCTAGACCGCTTTTCCCTACATTCACTCCAAGGGACGAACATCAAGTTGAAGCTACCGTTCCTTTGGTAGACGATGCTAGGCAAGCCTACATGGAGTACTCCACCCTCCCACCTGATCTTAGGGACCAATGGTCCTTTGATCAATTCTTGAATCAGAGAAACAGAAGACACGGAGGAAGAGTTGATAACCGAGCTTATATGGCTCCTAGAACAGATTTTCATCAAGCCTTAGGGAAGGTAACATTGGCTCACTTCGATGGAAGTGATAAGTGTTCAGCAAGATCGTGGGTTCAGAAGCTAGACAACTACCTATCACTTCGTCCCATGCCAGAAGAAGATGCCATCAAGTTCGCAACACTTCATTTGGAGGGAGCTGCCCATGAGTGGTGGTACCATGGTTTGGTCACTCTTGGCCATAACCTTATTCTAACCTATGGAGAATTCACCAACAAGCTGATTGAAAGGTTCGACACTAAGGATCCTGAAGTAAGATTTCGCGAGCTTGCACAACTCAAACAGCATGGCTCCTTGGATTCTTACATTGCTGATTTCCATAGGCTTTCTGTGATGGTGCCCAACATCACCGAAAGAAGATTGGTTGTGTTGTTTTCTGAAGGTTTGGTTGAACCCTTGAAAGGGTGGGTTAAAGCTTTCGATCCACCAAGTCTTGATGAGGCAATCAAGAAGGCTCGCAGTATGGAGTTATCAGCCCCTAGGCCTAAATTTCCGCCCAAGCCTTTTGGCCATAAGAAGGATAAGGATAAAAGACATTCTTCTAATCAGCACAAGAAGTTCCCACCTAAATTGACTGAAGAGCAACGTGAACAGCTCAGAAAGGAGGGCAAGTGTTACACATGTTTAGAGCCTTGGACTAAAGGCCATAGATGTCCTGGAAGAGGGCGTTATAATCAAATGGGAACCTATTCTGATTATGAATCAGCATCTGATATGTCTGATCAGCAGTCTTATTTCGGGGACAGCGAGGATGAAAGAGCCACAGAAGAGTCCGATCATGAGCAAGGAGTTGGGGGCCCTATTGCCCAACTCTCTAGTTTCCAAAAGAACGAATCTTTCAAGGTTCGTGGTGGAGTTGGAGGCCATCGTATTGTTGCATTAATTGATACTAGTGCAACGCATAACTTCATTGATGAAGGTGTGGTTGCAAAGAGAGGTCTCAAAACTGAAGAATTTGAAGGCTTCAAAGTCATGGTGGCTGATGGGTTTCACATTTCATGCACACGAAGAGTTCCTAACATGTCCTTGCAGTTGGGAAACTATGAAGTCAAAGATGACTTCTATGTGGTTACTATTGGTGACACAGATGCAGTCTTGGGCATACAATGGTTACGCTCACTTGGTGAAATCTCTCTCAACCTTCAAACCATGGAGCTCAAGTTCCAATCTGATGGTAAGAGAGTTGTTTTGAGAGGAATGTCTAATGGTGGTCCTCGTATAGTTTCTTTCAAAAGGATGGAAAGGCTGATTAGACATGACCAAGTGGAGTGGGCTGTGGAATGCATGGTTCTTCCTGCTAGTCCCGTTGAGACCAAGAGGGAATATCCTCCTGATATTCAATCTATACTCACCAAAAGGAGTAAGGTGTTTGCTGATCTACCACCTCGCTGTGACCTTTTCCACACACGCCCCATTCAAGATGGGGACCCCTAATTTTCGCCTCCATTCTCGTCATTTGGCTTTGGTTTCCCTTTGGTCTCTCTCTCTCTGCCTGCTCTTTCCATGGTTCACTTTCTCCGACGCTCCCATCTCCAGCTTCAACATGAATTTGGCCAAGTTTGAAATTAGGGTTTTGAGCCTTTCCAACCAATTTGAAGTCAAACGAGGTGAATACATTGAAAATTGAGCTTAACATTGTTGTCAGCATGTTTCCAGCAGGCTCTCAGCAAATTTTCATCCGATTCTAAGGTACTTACTATTTTTGGTAAGTGTGAATTACGTGCAATTTGTCAACGCTTTTGAGATTCGGCCAGCTTCTATTCACACTCGTGAATATATTAGATCGCTTTTGCATGCTAAATTTGAGCAAAAATTCCATAATCCTTACTTCGCTTTAGCAACCGCCTGTGGCTAATTTCGTGGTCCGATGCAGATTTTCTTTGCATGTCCGATATTCTCTGGTTTTCAGACTCACATGACGAACATGCAAAGCCTAAGTGATCACTGTGATTCACTCTTCCGGAGGTTGGCTTTTAGGTTTGTAATAATGTTGAGGTTTCTTTGCATGTCGTGATTCTCATGGTTTTCGAGAGCTTCACATGGTGTGACATGCAAACCATATTCCCACTCAAGAAGAACTTGCTATTTTAGCAGGTGGTCCCTAAGCACCCCAGCCAGCTTTAGATTCAATGAAATGATCGCGAATGTCGCTGTAAACGAAGACAAACGAGATCTTTTGATACGCGATGCAAAGGCAAGTTAGGGTTTCAGCCCGAGCCTAAAAAATAGCATCAAAAGTCAAAATCTTTCTGTAACTGGATGTAAAACTATCACATCACGCCTTCGTGCTATCCGGCCGTGAATAAGTCAATCTGAAAGCACTTACCATTTATAGTAAGTCAAATTGGAAACATGCTAAAATAGTAAATCGTGCATGCGCCGCTGTCGTACAGTGAAGGTCACGCGGTGAGGATCGGGCCATTCAAATTTCAACTCGACCGGGAGCTTGGGAGCTATCAGAAACATGAGGTTACTATTTATAGTAAACCACCTTCAGAAACAGGCTAAAAATAGCAGGTCAGCTAAAAATGGCAGTGTCAACAGAACGACGAGGTGATAAGGATGCAGTGTGTAAAATTTCAAATCAATCCGAGCTTCAGAGATGCAAATTCAAAGGACTTACTATAAATAGCAGGGCATGGAATACTGGCGAAAAACGAGGAAAAAATTCTAAGTCTGGAACTTCATCCAGTAGCCATGGCAAAATGCGCCCAGTTGATGAGGAGGCATAAAAAATTCTAAGTTGCAAGTTTATCCTTCATCAGGGGCAAAATGCGCCCAAAGCACAAGTGGTCAATGAAAGTCAACTCTTTTCATCCTGAAGGCATGTCTAAATGCGCCCAAGGGAACTCAGAGAAAAAGTTGAGAAATTTTCTAAGTGCAAAAATCCGCCACCCACCTCCAAATGCGCCATCCTTGAGGAGTTGATTTGAAAATTCTCTAAGTGTTGGGCTTCATCCTTCATCAGGGGCAAAATGCGCCCAAGGTGTAAAAGTCAAAGGAGAGTCAAAGTTTTCTATCCTGCTCATGGCAAGAAATGCGCCCACCTCAAGCTTCTTGTTGAAAATTCTTCTAAGGCATTGGTATTTCATCCTCCACCATGGCCTAAATGCGCCCATGCAAGGAAAGGGTCAAAGATTTGAAAAGAAGTCAAAAGGCGTTATAATCTCATCCACCTCACCATGCTATTTGCGCCCAAGAGGCAGTCAGCAAGTCAAAGGAGTTCATCCGCCTCATGCATCAAAATGCGCCCAAGTTTATCCTGCACATACATAGAAATGCGCCCATGCAGCAAATGGTCAAAGCAGTCAAAAGTTTTTGTCCTCCTCTATGTGCAAAATGCGCCCACCTCATAAGAAAGTCAAGGAAAATTGCTAAGTATGAAATCCATCCTCCTCAAGGGGTGAAATGCGCCCAAATCATGCCATGTGAGGACAAAAATGAGAAGCTGAAAAGTCACAAGGAAAGGCGTTAGAAAGTTATCCTCCTCTACATAAAGAATGCGCCCATATTTGAAAAGGAGTCAACAAGTCAAAGGCTAGGCGTGGGAAATGTCATCTTTCATGCATGCCAATATGCGCCAAGTAAAGGATAAGTCTTGAGAGTGTGAAAGGTAGAGTCTTGAGGTGGGGCGTGGTAAATAAGATAAAGTGTTGAGGGTAAAATGATTAATGCTAGGCGTTGGAAAATATTCTCCATGGCAAGTGATATGCGCCTAGGATAAGTGAGGTGATATCCCCTTCAAGTGAGAAGTGCGCCTAGATTTGAAATTGATATTAAGTGGTGAAGTGATAAGTGAAGGCGTTGGAGTTTTCTTCCACATGTGCTAAATGCGCCAGGCTTGAGATGAAGTGAGTATAAACTTGCTCGGCGTTGAAGGTGTTAAAGTGCTAGAAAATATTGCTAAGGCGTTTGAGCTTCGAAAATATTTTTCCAAATGTGAAGTAAAATGCGAGGTGGTGTTAGAGAATAAAATGTGCTAGGCGCCTTCATAAAAAAATTTCTAAGTGAGGTTGATATTTTCACAGGCAAAGTTGATCAAGTTGGATTTAAAATTTTCTAAGGCAAAATTTTCTAAGGGATTCAAAAAATTTCTAAGGCACAAAATATTCTCCCTTAGAAAAATGCCTAAGTCTGGAGAGGTGATGAATTTTTCCTTGAAACACGGCAGAGTTGCCAGAGATGAAGTCAGATGATGCCAGCTGCACAGGATTGGTAAAAATTTTCCAAGTCAGAGCAAAATTCTCAGAGGGGATCGAAGAACAAGGACAAAATTGTTGAAGGAATAATTTTCTAAGGTTCAAAATTCAGAGAAATAAAATGAACCCGTTCGTTGTGCACCCATGAGTTCGACGCGTTCTGGAGGAAATTTTCTTCTGGGTATTGAGGATTATCGATGAGGAGTTGATTTTAAGGTCTTCCATGCTTCGCTGCGGCCTTCAGGATGGATATTTTGGATGGACCTCAAGTTGATGAATTTTCCTAAGGGAAATTTTAAAATTTTCTAAGGCAAATGTGAAGTAAATGTGTTTTCAAGGTAAAATCCTCCGGACAATGAATTTGAAAGTGATCGCCTAGATGATTTCTGATCGAGTTCCTGATGAAGGAATTTCTTCTCAAGCCAGAGTTAAATGAAATATCAGAGTGAAGTACACCAGGCAGAATACAAGATGGGTTGAAAATTTGGCTAAGGCATCATGTAGAAGAATGAAGTTGACTAGCGAGGACGATGAACGCTTGGAAGTTTGAGCATAATAATCAGGTAAGTAAGTTGAGCTTAGATTATGAAGTGTTCTAATACCCTTCTCCTTGCTTGTTTTGCAGGAGGAATGTCGAGGCCGGAGCACGATGACTGGAAGTGGTAAAGCGCGATGATATTACAACCTTCGGAGGAGGATAAAGTTATCTCGAAGGAGGAAAATTTGCAAGAAAATGGCTAAGTGTTAAGACTTAGTATAACTCAAAGTGACGAAGATGAAGACCCTCAAGCGGAAGAAATCAAACAGCGACGCCAAGAAAGAAGATCGAGAATGGTGTGAACGCGTCTACAAATGGAATCTTCTAGAAGCTACATGCGGACATTATGAAGATTTTATTACCTCCTCCTGCATGCTTCTAGGCAATATTTAGGGCTTCCAGGTGGGCACCATTCGCCACTCTATTGATTGTAACCCTAGCCGCCTTTTGGGACTCTTATTAGTTATATAAAGGGGAGTCCCTCTACTTGTAATTCATTAGAATTAGATTGTGACTGGCTAGAATCGTAGTAGACATTATTGAGAGAGCATTAGAGCTAGATAGTAGCATTGTAGAGCATTTTTGCATAATTTGGAGAAGAGAGAAAGTTTTCCCTTTGAAAACTTTTGAGGAGATTGCTGTGTAACACATTTTATGATAATAGATCTTTTCATTGATGATGGAATTCGTCTTGTCATGAAATGCTAGCAAGGTTTCTTCTTCCTTTCGTATCCAAGTAGTTTAAATTCATGCAAGTAGCTTACTTTGATGTGTGGTGTTTCATTGAGATAGCTTCGCTTTACTCCATACCACTAGCGGCTTGTTGATGATAAGTTCGCCTTGTGTGGTCAACTGGACATTATCTTGAGTTTAACTTCGGTTGTGATTTATATGCTTATATGCGTCGTTCTGATGGTGTATGCATGTTAATTCATAATTTGAACATCTTTGCTATTTCCCTTGAA
>VDFB02039381.1:0-26067 GCA_007258455.2 Sequoia sempervirens
TATTCCAATATATCAGTATAGACACATTCTGACTACTTTGCATTCAAGACACCATTGCCATATATTGGAAACATATGCCCAAATAATCAAATCTTTCACAATCTACCTTCAAAACATTACCAAGCATAGACACAACTGTGGAATAACAAATGAGACTGCTCCCAAGCCCTTAACAACATTCCTTTCGCTGTTTCTACATATTCTCAAGCCTATTTTGATCCTTTTCAACATACTTTAAAAGTTTATACACTTATTTCACAAAACAGAGTATTGATTTGTGGGATTCACCCGATTTAGGGTATGAAGTCCTAAAGATTAAATACCGTATTGATGTTAAAGACTAAGGAATTTGTATGTACAATGATAGTTGTATTTAGATTTGTGACAAACTTGTTTGCATAGTGGTAATGGAATAGCATCACTACTTGGGTATAGGGACAGTTTATATCGTTTTGATTGAGTTTTTATGCTTCCAAAGCTTCAATTAGTTTAATTTGACAACTTAGCACTTTTTGCACAGGTAAAATTATTCATCATGCCAAAGAAACGAACTGTTAAAGGGAAAAAACTAACAGATGATAAGCCCCAAGCCTTAAGAGATAAAAATAACAAACGGATGAGGGAATATCGTGAAAAGCAAAAATTGGGAATGATTGATGAAAAGAAGCCAGTTGAAGAGGAACTTCAACCATCAAAAAGAGAAAAGAAATTGGCAGCACAAAGGGAACGAATGCGAAAGAGTCGTACTAGGGTAGATGCAAATACCGTAGTTGGAGACACACCCTCTACCGTAAGTGAAGACAAAGGGACACCATTACACACACAAGCTGAATATGGAGGGACACCATCTACCACAAGTGAGTATGGTTGGACACCTTCCACCACATCTAAAGTTGAGAGAGTACATCATCACCAAAATTGAGGAACAAGGTATCGCCATCATCCCCACGCGTTGAACCTCAAGGCATGTCTTCTATTCCACCCCTCGAATCGGGTTGCAATGCTTAATCTAGCCCACTTAACAAATATTGATGAATTGGTAATGTAGGAGATGTATGTACCTTAAGAGAACAATTCACCTAGAATTCCTTGGCGTAGAAAGCCAAAAGCTCTTTATTTACCATTGATGACGAGCATTTGCAACACATGGAAGGTAAGATTCCAAAACGCGACTTGTGAAGATATATGCTTCTGATAAGATTTGGCAACAGTTCTTGAAAGGCTAAATGAGACTGCAAGATGTCAATCCATTTGTTCAAATGGGATGGGTTTAAAGTACGTAAACGCCATGAAGACTCTTGGGTTGAGAACATCGAATGCATCAAGTGAAAACACTATTGTGAAGAATCTAATGGATGCTGCCATTACCCGTGGGTAAGACCACCAGTTGATAAAGCAATGTCACATGACGTCATTACATCAACTGTGTTATCAAACAAAGAGATCTCGGCCTCATTAAAAGACAAGTGAACAAGTGGGAATTAGGTAGAAAATCCTTATCAAAAGCCGCTCAAAGCAGTAAATGAATCGAGGGCACTGACTAAATGAATTATGGGCATTCCTGAGATTACACAAAGATAAAATTTGTTGAAGCATTGAGAACACCAAATGAAGATTATTAGAAGAATAATACAAGGCCATCTCTAAATCAAAGGGATGTCGTAAGAAGGAGAATCGGTAGTCGGAACCATGAGCCACATCCAAAGCATTTTTGGGATATGACTCAAACCCAATTTTTTCATAAATTTCAAAATGATTATCCTCAAATTAGTATTTCTCAAAGATTTTTTGAAATGATTAAACCTTTTATGTCAAGATAAATCACACACGCACTACTTGTTGTTGTAAACTGCATATTGAATTCTCTAACCATTTTGATGTTTATCGTTCTATATGTTTAGATTTGCACACTAATGATGTTTTGCAGGATTGTGGCATAGAAGCCCCACCAAAATCTTCAAGAAAGTTCTTATCAAAAAATTTATGTGAAATAGAGGATGGCCAAATATTCTATAGGACAGCATGCTTGGATGGTTCATGCGAGCATTGTGGTGGCTTGCAACGAATGCTAGTATGTCAACATATGGAAAGCACATATGAGGTGGGACAAAACTAGTAGAGTTGGAGAAGTATAAAATAGTGGCATATGGTACAAAAGATGGGTCTAAAGAAAAAAGGTGTGAGTTGGTTATTAAGAAAATTCTAGTGTATCAGTTCATGTCCATGTTTCATGAGAATCTAGTGTATGAGTATGCAAGGCATACCCATAGATCTCGGCGTATCGGACACAATTCGCTACATGTAAGGACACCTTCCACTGCAAAAGATAGTATCGCTGGTTGACTTTGCAGCAGAACTACACCTATAGCCACAAAGGTGAGGTGTACCACACTATTACAACTCCACATAGGTTTCGGCTATTTGTGCACATAGCATTCATACATGCAGTTGATAGTACAGAGGAAGACAGGAAGGTATTGAGGGAGTATCACTTTTATATTATTGATGATCGCACACATTCTCCAGAGTTCATGCAAGGTTGCTTCCAGATGTTCTACAACCATTTGGCTCAGAGGGGCATATCATACGGTCGGCATATAATATGGTCAGACAACTGTGCAACACAGTTCAAGAACACGCGCATGTTTTATTGGTTGTGCAAGATGCATCTCACTACACGTGTTCAAAATATGTGGAACTTTTGTGAAGCCGAACATGGAAAGGGGGAGCATGACGGTGCAGAAGCATGCGTGAAAAGAGCATTAGCACAAGAAGAGTTAAAGTATCAAGACAGTGCACAGTTGACAGATGCAAGATCAATCATCCAGTGGTGTAATTCTTCGATGGGTCCAGGTAATGAAGGTACATCTTCAGTTCGTAGATTTTTTTGGTTGATGGATGATACTAGCATTGCACCATATGAGGATTGTTGTACACTAACAGGATCGAGTGAGTTGCACTCTTTCCTTAGCTCAAATGCAAGTTCATGGAGTATTGATACACGTAAGATGGCATGATTTTGTTCTTCATGTGCAATGCAAGCCTGGAATGATTGTGAGTTAGGGGAGTGGGTTGACAAATGGTTGACAAGTTATCTTATCCCACTTCACACGTATCGCCCTCCGATGGCATTGGAACTAACATAGATGGAATCGTCGATCGACTTTGACCATGTATCAGATCTAGTTCAACCAGGTAATATATCTACTTGCTTAGTATTTGAAATTCCATATTATCTTACTTTGTACTGTATTCATAATGTTGACTAATTTCAATAGATATGCCGCACATATAAATGCAGGGCATGTTAATGCAGTTATTGCAGATGAAGACAACGAAGAAGGTACAGACTATTACTTGTGTCGTTGTGTTGAGGCAAAAAAGAAATTGGAAGCCCAAATTGTAGATGGAGAAAACATTGAATACCCTACAGGATTAGTTGTTCTTACTAGAACGTGGCTCAGAAGGTACCCACATAAGAGTGTTAAACATTGGTTGTTTGAGGAATTTCACACGTATCGTAAGATTCTCCATTACTCAAACCTTGTCGTGGCATCCAATGTTTGTTTGACCAAATATAAGGGTAGACCTTTGAACAAGACCTTGTGGAAGGTCCGTGAGTCTGACCATGAGGCAATACTTGACACAATAAAGAGTAGAGAAGACCCAGATGGTTCATTGGATTAATTTGTAAGTATATGCAATAACCTGTTCTTATTAATTTGTAAGTATATGCACAACTGTTCTTATTAATTTATACTTGATGGTAAAATTTGTTAGTAAGTCTCATTTTTTTATGTTAATAAATGCATATTTAATGTCTTCCCATTCTTGTAGTTTCAAAGGCGTCTAGCATTATGCTTTGATGGATGTTTATACCCTGCTCCAAAGCTCCCATTTTGGCATAGGTTATGGAATTTGGCTTCACACCTGCTAATTGCATTTGCTTGAAAGTTTCTAAAGCCTTTTCAGCAAATCCATTTTGTGTATATCCTGCAATCATCGTATTCCATGAGATGGCATCTCTTTCAAGAATTTTGTCAAACAGTTCACAAGCCTTGTCTATGCTTCCACATTTTGCATACATTTCTACTAGGGCAGTTGCAACTACAACATCTAACAAAATTCCTCTATTATTTATTCTTTGATTGATGTTCATACCCTGTTCCCAAGCCCCCATTTTGGTACAAGTAGGAAAGATGTTGGAAAAGGTTGTGGAATTTGGATTTATACCTACCAATTGCATTTGCTTGAAACTTTCTAAAGCATTTTCAACAAATCCATTTTGTGCATATCTAGCAATAATTGCAGTCAATGAGATGACATCTCTTTGAGGCATTCTGTCAAAAACTTCGCATGCTTTCTCTATGCTTCCACATTTTTCATACATGTCTACCAAATCATTAGTCATGAATTAGGATGAGTCTTTTAGATTACCTGAGTCAATAGTGTGAAAATTGCAATCTTGCACAAATGTTGCTCTTCTAGCCTATGAAGGCAAAACAACTCAAATTTGTATATGAACATGCAATATTGATATCTTGATGATGTAATAAGGTTTTTTCAGGGCCATTTGAATGGATTTTTGGGTCTTAGATGATAGGAGTCAAAATTGCTTCAAAAATGCAATGTTGTCATAGTGTAATTCTGCAACCATCATTTAAGTTAGGAATCCCTTTAACCAATGGCTCCCTTCAAAAAAATAGTTGAGGGTCATTGGAAATGATGTGTAAAAGTTTATAAGGCCTTCTTTTGGTTAGGGCAGAAGGTTGATTGGAAGTTTGAAGCATTTGAATATTAAAAAAACTCTGTTTTTCTTGATTTTCCAGCAATTTTGACTATTCCTTCAATTGGTACCTAATTCCAGCAAAGATCAGAAAAGCCCTATAATGAATATGGTTTGATAGAGGGTACAGAATAATTTCTTTTGGTGGTGATTTTAATTGATTTCATTAAGTATTAAGAAATTTACTTCAATTTTAGTGAAAGAGGGTTTGAAACCCTACCAAACAAGGGTTTGGTCACCAAAATGGTCATAATTCCCATTTCCACCGTGGGAAAAATGTAAAACTTGGTAGAATGTTAGGTTTAGGGCCCTTCTTCATGTTCAAATTTGTTTTAGAGTGAAATATGGAGGTTTGCAAAAGTTATTTGATGCCCTAGGTCAGTTTTTCCCTTGTAAATGCATGAAAATGGTCTTTAAAATGCACTTTTCATAATTTTCTAAGTATTTGTGCAATACTAATGAATGAAAAGCATGGAACAGGTCTTGGGGAACTTGTTAGAATATTTTAAAGGAATTATGGGTGTTTGGGTGTGCCTTGAAAGGTTGAACACTTCCTTATGCAGGCCTAGTTAAGCCTCGTTTATGGCTTGTAAGTCAATATTTTGATACATTTATGGTGGGTGTTTGATCCTATGATTTTGGGAACTTGTGGAGGATATTTTTAGGAGTCTAAAAGAATGTTTCATTTTCTGGTTAATTCCTTTAATCAACTTTTATTTTGATTATCCTATTGGTGAATGTTGTAAAGTTACATGGGCTTGTGTAGGAGCAATGGAAGAATGGATGTTTTTGGGTACAAGGTCTATTTGTTTGGTCATTTTCTATTGTGTGAAGAGTTTTTACATCATCCCCAAGTCATGTTGAGATGTTTTATTGTGTGATTCAAGTTGAGTGATCAAGTTGCATTGTTGAGTGATCAATTCAATCAAAAACAACAATGGCAAAGTCCGCCCTTTCAAGGTTTTATGAAGGGAAAGAGAGTCCAAATTGTAAGGGAAACAAGAATTTGTTAAAATGAATGTCAAGTTGAGTGGATTGAGATTTTTCTTCCTTTCTCTCTCAAGATCACATTAAGCCGCTTTGAACACATCTCAAATTGACATTAGGTCCTTTAAAGTCATCTCTTTCAAATTAGGACATTAGGTCCTCTCAAATTGGAACACATCTCAAATTGGACATTAAGACTAGTGATCTTGCCATTATCATCTATTTCAGTTTAAAGTCCCTTGGAACACTTCCTCTAAACTCTATATCCTTGCATTCAATGGTGTGCTTCAAATTGTGTTTGTATGATGCCTTGAATTGTCATAAGGTTTCTTAATAGGTCTTTGAAACCCTTGCTTCTCTAACATTTTTCTATTCATTGAATGTCATACTTAAAATCTTCCTTCAAATTCCTTCAAGGTGTTTAGGAATGATGATTTAATGGTGAAAAGTCAAAGAGAAGATTCTGGAAGTGTGTGGAAGTCAATTTTTCAAGAGGCCCTAGTTTTTGGAGCAATTTCGTGAGGGTTTTGTGTTTGAGCATGTTAAGGGTGTCATAGGAGATTAAAACTAGAAAATACTTGGTTTGGGAACAATTTAAGATACCGTAGAAAGTTTCATGGTCAGGTGATAAGTTTTGAATAGGGTTGCTTTGGAAAAGGGGGCTATTTAGGCTAGTTTTGGTGGGACAACAGATTTTTGAAAGGTTTGGTCTGAAACAAGTGCTATCAAGATTTTGGTATGTTGTGTAGCATCACAAAACACACCTAATTCAATAATTATTTTGGTGAGTCTTTTGGAAAAGTTGTTAGAAAAGTCAAAAAAACCACCATTGGAGGCCTAGTTGGCTGGAAGCCTAGTCAAGGTGGAAAAGTGGGTTTTTGTTTGAGTCAGAGGTTTGGGGCTTTGAAAAAAATTCAAGACAAGTTTGTTTGTGTCCCTTAAGGTAATTCCAAGGGTTTGGGTCCATAGGAGAAATATTGGAGTCATAAGTGCACTTTGAGGCTTCTTTCCTTAACATTGTTTAGAACATGGTTGAGATTACTTCATTGAAAAAACCTTCAAGCCTTTGAGTTTTGTTTTAAGTCCCATATCCTCTACATCATAGTGGCATTAGAGCAGTAATTAGGTCCTATAGGGATTGAAAAATCAGCAATGGCACCTAAAAATCAGTTAGCAAGAGAGTTGGAGGAGTTGAGGGAAACCTTGGAAAGGGAGAGAAGGGAAAGAAGAGAACAAGAAGTAGCAAGAGAGCAGGCTAAAGCAAGGGAAGAGAGGCAATGGAGAAGGGAGAGAGAAGCTATGTAGGCTATGATCAATAGCCTTGAGAGAAATAGGTGAGGAGAACAAGGAGAACAAGAAGACAATGAAGAAGAAGAAGAGTGATAGGGAGGGGGTTGGAGGAATCAATCACAGATTCCTACTCTAGGTCTTGGTGATAGGGAGGGGGTTGGAGGAATCAATCATAGATTCCTACTCTAGGTCTTGCTTGCAAGACCTCCTTGGTTTTTTGTTTCACAACCTTAACCTATAGGACCATTATCAAGTTTAGGTACCCCTGGTCTGTCTGGCCAACCCCACTTCTATCACAATTCCATCTACCAAGTTAACCTTGGTGCAATGCTTCAACTCTTCCTTAGCCCTTAATCTACCCTAAAGGCTAATCTATCCTCAACACTCCACTAGTTCTTGCAGGGGTGTAGAGATGTCTTCAATGGCTTCAAACCAACCTCCTATGGTTCTTGAAGGTTCACCAAAACTCCACCTTTTCATCGCTTTCACCAAACCCTCATCTAGGGTTAAGAAGGCTACTAGTCCATGACCCCCAATTAGGTCTCCATCACCAAAACAACTGGTTATTACTCAAAAATTTCAAAAGACCACCTCAATATTTCTTCAAGGTCCTTGTCCCATATGAACACCTCTCAAATATTTTTGAGGTCCTAAGATTTAACTGTCCGTACAATGCTTAAACTTGAAAATGGTCATTTCCTAGGGTTTTAAGCCATTTTCTGGCTGTTTTCAAACTGTCAACTTGTTCTCACATCAATTGAATTGATGGAGCTTTCTCCTTCATGTGGCAACTAGGTAAGACACTTGCCTACCTCCTCCAAAAAGCAATTTATCAAGAACTGTCACCCCTGCAAGTTATGTGCTCTACACTTCTTGTCTTCCCTAGCCGGACTCTTCCTGGCTCGCCTAGGGCAAGACTTTGCCAACAGCTCCTGTGTTCACACAAACCCTAAATCCTACCATATTTACACACATGGAGTCTAGTCACTATTCCCAAAGGGCTGTACAATTTGTATGGTGGGAAAGTGATCTAAACCTCCATTTTCTCAAGACTGCCTGGTTCAGACCAGCAACAGTGTGGAATCCAACTTATTTACAAACAGTGCTTGAAAATGAATAAAACGACTATCTAATGACACACAAAGCTTGTAGAAACACCACTCTACATCCTACATAGGTCTTGATGCTATATCAATCCATTAAAGCTTCAAGTACCCTAGGAGGTTGGTTTGAAGCCATTAAAGACATTCCCACACCCCTGCAAGAACTAATGGAGAGTTGAGGATAGGTTAGCCTTTAGGATTGATTAAGGGCTAAGGAAGAGTTGGAGCATTGCACCAAGGTTAGCTTGGTAGATGGAATTGTGATAGAAGTGGGGTTGGCCAGACAAACCAGGGGTACCTAAATTTGAGAAGGGTCCTATAGGTTAAGGTGGAAAGCCAAAACACCAAGGAGGTCTTGCAAGCAAGACCTAGAGCAGGAATCTATGATTGATTCCTCCAACCCCCTCCCTATCAGAAACACAAGAATACCACTTTCTTTAACTAATCTCCTCCCTTCTTCCAAAGTGATTCTATAAGCATGAAAATCTATTTATTAGATAACTTGTTGAGTGACCTCTTCATACATAGATGGGTCAACTCCTTTTCATTATCCAATTTTTCATTAAGTTCATTTTTCTTCACTTTGATGATGAAGTCTCTAAAGTCATTTGTAGTAACAAAGGTATCATCATCCATGAACTAGCTACAAGCTAATACTTTGACATCATTGGGAACAGAGTTCTCATCATAAAAATTAATTGCTAGCCTATTTTTAGGAAATTGTTCATCACCTTGATTGATTTGGGGAGAAGGGAAGTGTTAGTTCACTTCCTCATCTCTAGGAACATTCTTCATAGTCTCCTCTTGCACACTCTCCCTTTCTTTTGGATTCTTTGAATAATCAACCAAGGGTGCATCAAGAGTTTGCATTGATTGGCTGTGAGCAACTTGTGCTGATGATTCTGTTGACAAGGCTTGTTGTTGAACAAGTTGTTCAACTTCCATCCCTTTTTCTCTTGCTCTGCCAACTTCATCATGCTGGAAAAATTCCCATCTACCATGGCAACAAACATCTTCTCCATCATTTCCATGGGACTTGTGTACTTTGCAAAGGAATAACATAAGCATGATTATTTTTATCCTCTTCTATTTTGTTTGGACCATGAACATCCATTTCCTTTTCCTTTCTCTGACCTCCTTATTAGTTTTGAGGTTCCTTATCACATCATTAGATGCATGGAAATGATGGTAGATATGAGATCTACCCCTCTCTACCCTCATTTTACTGATATACCCTTTAGGATCACAACTCATGGCAATGTCTACTTTCATTCCATAAATAGCCTTGATCAATAGCTATGCAGGCTAGGATCAATAGCCTTGAGAGAAATAGGTGAGGAGAACAAGGAGAACAAGAAGACAATGATGAAGAAGAAGAGCATGTGCAGGTAACTCAAAGACAACCAGCAGATGAGATAGAATACCCTAAGGAAAGGAAGTTTATAAGATTGTTGAAAGTAGCACAAGGTCATGGAGGAAAGAGTCACATAGAGTTTCCTATCTATCAGGGGAAGATGGATAGTGAAGAGGTGTTAGGATGGCTTGATGCCTTAGAAAACTATTTTGAGTTTGAAGAGATGGAAGAAAAGAGGAAGGTTAAGTTTTCTAAGACAAATTTGAGAGGTACAACACTGACATGGTGGACTAGTTTTCAAAATGATAGGATGGCTAGAGAGTTGGCAAAAGTTTCTATATGGGAAAGGATGAAGAGTTTGGTCAAGGAAATTTTTTTACCATCGGATATTTGATCCATTTCATGAAAGAATTTTGTTGTGACTTGTGAAATGGATCAATCCTTACATGTATAATAGAGATCTAACAAAATAATGTGCAGGAAGGAGGAATGATAGGGTGTACACTGAGATTTCACATTGAAAACTGCATGAAAATGATGCCTAAAGTGTAGCATTAGGAGATCTACCTTAATCAAGGGCATGTTTTTGAGTTGAAGGTGTTTAGGAATGATGATTTAATGGTGAAAATTCAAAGAGAAGATTCTGAAAGTGTGTGGAAGTCAATTTTTCAAGAGGCCCTAGTTTTTGGAGCAATTTCATGAGGGTTTTATGTTTGAGCATGTTAAGGGTGTCATAGGAGATTAAAACTTGGAAAATACCTGGTTTGAGAACAATTTAAGATACTGTAGAAATTTTCATGGTCAGGTGATAAGTTTTAAATAAGGTTGTTTTGGAAAAGGGGGCTATTCAGGCCTAGTTTTGGTGGGACAATAGATTTTTGAAAGGTAGGATAGTCTAAATAAAATCCACCCACAAGCCTATACCAGGCTCAAACTACTGAATTTAGGCAACTATGATATGCCTCTACAAGACCCCAAAGTCTCACCTTTTGACAGTGGATGGAAGAACAACCATGGACCAATGTATCACTGTCCCCAAGAGGCTTAGTTTGTCGATCACACTAGGATTTTGATTACCAAGGCTCACCCCTTCACCCCAAAGCCCTGATTCAGATTCATAAAGACTAATTACAACCATTTCCATCACTCCTAAGTTCCTCTTTAAGAAAAATCCACACAAAACAAGCAAAACTCACTGCATGTTTAGGGTTCTTTAGAAGCAAAGAAGTTGGGACAACAGGAATGTTTTCCAAAACAAGTGTATCTAAAATTGATATATGCTTTTAATGCCCAAAATGGGTACCCTAAAATGTATTTATCCTGTAAATATTCATTTTTGTTTGCATGTTACACCCGATTTAGTGTTTTAACACTTACAAGCAAATTTGGTCGTCTAGTGCAAGCAATTTTCATTCTGCAACTCGTGCAACCAAATGGACTGTTCCAACATGTTCAAATAGGCATGTTTACACTAGGAATGGTCCTCTTTCACACCCAAACATGCAGAATCACTCCGAGCTATGTTCAACCAGATCGATCCCTTAAGGGTCCAAAGGGAAAAATGGCTGCAAACTTCAGCATGAGGTTACTCGGACACCGTGATGCTTAGAAACTTCTCATCTAATCCTATGGGATCACATTGGGCCCCTCTACAATAACCTATCTTGTTTTTTGTTATCTCGGAGTGGTTTTCCCGTGGTATTCAGTTTTTAGTTGATGGAAAAAGTGTCAGATGGAAGCAATGGAAAGTTGCAAGGTGGTGCAATTTTTGTTCTGCAACTCGTGTGACTAAACGGACTGTTCCAACACGTTAAAATAGGCATTTTTACACTAGGCATGGTCCTCTTTCACACCCAAAAATGCGGAATCGCTCTGAGCTACGTTCAACCGGATCGATCCCTTAAGGGTCCAAAGGGAAAAATGGTTGCAAACTTCAACACGAGGTTACTCGGACACCGTGAAACTTAGAAACTTCTCGTCTAATCCTATGGGATCACATTGGGCCCCTCTACAATAACCTCTCTCATTTTTTGTTATCTTAGAGTGGTTTTCTAGTGGTGTCTAGTTTTTAGTTGATGGAAAAAGTGTCAAATGGAAGCAATGGAAAGTTGCAAGGTGGTGCAATTTTTGTTCTACAACTCGTGCGACCAAATGGGCTATTCCAACGCATTCAAATAGGCATGTTTACGCTAGGAATGGTCCTCTTTCGCACCCAAACACGCAGAATCACTCCGAGCTACGTTCAACCAGATCAATCCCTTAAGGGTCCAAAGGGCAAAATGGTTGCAAACTTCAGCATGAGGTTACTCGGACACCGTGATGCTTAAAAACTTCTCGTCTAATCCTATGGGATTGCGTTGGGCCCCTCTACAATAACCTCTCTCAATTTTTGTTATCTCGGAGTAGTTTTCCCGTGGTGTTCAGTTTTCAGTTGATGGAAAAAGTGTCAGATGGAAGTAGTGGAAAGTTGCAAGGTGGTGCAATTTTTGTTCTGCAACTTGTGTGACCAAATGGACTATTCCAATGCATTCAAATAGACATGTTTATGCTAGGAATGGTTCTTTTTCGTACCCAAACAAGTGGAATCGCTCCGAGCTACGTTCAACCAGATCGGTCCCTTAAGGGTTTGAGTGTAGTATGTTGAAATAGGCCATTCCTCCTATTGTTCGGGTTGTGTCTCAGTGATATGGGCCTGATGTAACTTGAATTGTGGTAGTTTGAATGGGCATGTTGAGTGGTTTGGCAATCTTTGTATTGCATTTTGTTGCTTACTATTATGCTTTGATAGATTTTTTCCAAGCATCCATAGCTTGTTCGAAAGCACCTATTTTAGGCTTTTTAGCCATATGTTAAAGGCAATGAACCGCTTTGATAAAAATGCTTTGATAGACATATGGGCTGTGTTAGCATAGACAGTAAGGAACTCTTTGGGGATTTTCAAAAGAAATGTGGTTTCATGGTGATGGAACGAGATGACGAATGCCATGACAAGAAAATTGCTATGGATTGTCATGGCATTCCATCACCATTGAGACCACATTTCTTTGAGGCTTTTTTTCAAACAGTTTGCTGCCTTTTCTATGCTATTGCTTATTAGTATGATTTGATAGATTTTTTCCAAGCATCCATGTAGCTTTTTTGGAAGCACCTATTTTAGGCTTTCAACCATAGCAACAAGGAAGTGAACTATTTGATATTCCACCACCATGAGACTATTATTTCTTTGACACATTTTTTCTAAATAGCGTTCATTCCTCGGTTTCATGCTATTACTTACTATTATGCTTTGATAGATTTTTTCTAAGCATCCATAGCTTGTCTGAAAAGCACCTATTTTAGGCTTTGTTTTCATAGCAAAGAAGCAAGTACTGAACCTGCTTTTTGATAAAATGTTTTGATAGACATGTATGAAAATGTTAGCATAGATAGTAAGGAACTTTTGAAAATACCGAAGAAATGAGGAACATATGGAGGACGCTACGACAATCAAATATTTTTGATTGTCATGGCATTCCATCGTGTCATATGAGACCTCATTTCTTTGAGGCATTTTTTCAAAGAGTTCACTACCTTGTCTATGATATTGCTTACTATTATGCTTTTGATAGATTTTTTCCAAGCATGCATAGCTTGTTCGAAAGCACTTCTTTTAGGATTTTAGCCATAGCAACAAGACAAAACTTGAACTATTTGACAAAATGCTTTGGTAGACATGTATCAAAAATGTGGTAGTATAAACAAGGCAGTGAACTATTTGAAAAAATGCCTCAAAGAAATGTGGTCTCATAGAATGCCATGACAAGCAAATGCAATTGGCACCGCTTCCTAAGTTATTAGTTATGCAATGTGAAGTAATTGCATAAACGCTTAGGTTGACTTTGTAAAAACTATATTGTAATTGAAATTTTGTCATCTATCGCCATCTAGTTATTATTTATGCAATGTGAAGCTAAATGCTTTGAGTTTGAAAGCATGCAATGCAAAATGTAATCAACGCCATGAATATAAACTACAAAATTATAAATTAAAGTTCAAAACATAAAAATGTCAAGTGTTTACATCAGCCATTATTGATCATTGATCAATCCTAAAAGTGTGAAATTACTTTTGTGTGGAAGGCAAACAAGAAAACAGTGGTTCAAAAATGAGGAATTTGTCTTCTACACCAAATGAGAAATATTCACAATATGTGCTAGGAAGGAATAAGATCGAGTATGCAAGAACCGAGAATTGCAAAATTGGCTTATGTTTGACTTCCAAACACAAATTTTCACACTTTTCGATGTTCCAACGTAAGTCAAAAAGTATACATGTGCGTAAGTTGTAAAGTATACACTTGAATACATGTAACTCATATCTATTGAACCATGAATTTATAATGAAAATACGGACACCATCAATAAAAGATTTGTATTAATCAAATAGCCATGCACGCATGCAATATCAATATATGTCAATATAAGTATAAAATATAGTTACAAAAATCCATATAGGGCTTACGAGAATGCTGCTATAGGCATTGCCAATGTCAAATATATCAATACAAAATATGTACAAAATTGCCATGTAGGCATACAACAAAGGGCTCTACATTCAAAAATTCATTTCTCTCCATGCTCCTCGGGTTCAAATACAATTTTCTTTTCCCTTCTTTACGCACTGGCTTATAATCGACACTACTGCTGAGGAGGCTCCTATCGGGCTTCCTCCTAAAGTTTAGCTCCTCACAAGGTTTCAACTCGCTACAATAAGTAAAGTAAAGACATTAATATATAGAAATTACATTATAAAAATTAATATATTTAACAAAATTTAATCACTTACATCTCCGATGATCATCACTCTCGACAGCTGAGGTAAAATATTTGCACGCCGGACAAGCGGTGCTCAAGCCTCGTGATAAACCAATCAATAGAAATTAAACTACGAATCAATAATGGTTTGATTTTTCACCAGAACTAGTTCATCTATAACAACGAATGTAAATTGAAATTTAGTAATTTGCCTCATACCTCCCCTATCAGAGCCATCAAGGATTGTATTGCAGTAGAAACACCGATATCCATTGCCCTTGTTATGTTTGGTGGTGTTTCTCTCACCAACATCTGAAAATAAAACAACAAATTATTCAATCACAAAATAGTTATCAAATTTGAAGTAATGCTTTGAGTTTGAATGATGTGTAATGCAATGTAACCAACAATAGATTGGTTATCAATTTTTTTCGGCAATAACTGAAACAATCACATTGAAAAAAAAAGACCCTTTAGGACAAATTTGAAGTGAAAAAGTGTCAAAACACAATGTAAAATATGACAACCAATATGAGAAGAAGAGATGATCTAGTCAAAAGGAGCTTTGATAGTAGCCAACTGAGTTAAGTATGACAAATCCAAGTATCATTGTTGCAAGGAATGGAGTAAGAGCTAAATAAAGATATAGCGACAATAAAAAATGATGGAGCTAACTTGTCAAGGTCCTATTCTTCAAAACCCTTATTAAACGCTTGCCATATTTTAAGATATGCAATAAATGTTTGACAATGGAATTAACCTTTGAGGGATGATGTTGATTAAATTGAGGTCTCCCTTTTACTCATGAAAAGACCTAATATTCTTTCTTTGGCCTATCATTATGATTTTAAGTTTCCTCACTTGAGTTAAATATAATAGTCAAGTGTTTATACCAAAGATGATAGAGAAAATAATCATGAAAAGGAGAATATGATGGTGATCAATGACAAGTCAATGGCACATTTGACAATTGAAAGAGTAGAGGAATGCATAGTGAACATCATGGCACAACTTATGATATAAATTAAGCTTTCACATGTATTGATGTGCTTGAACTTTGCATCTAAAGGAAATTTTCTAACATAAATATCGCTAGGGAATTTCAATGTTGCCATTGTAGTTGGCATTAAAACTGGTACCTGCAACATTGAAAATTATCCTTATATAAGAATTCCCTCCATCTTGTTTATTGGCTTGTAACACTCTTGATGGTGGTTGTATGAAATCTAATTATGATTCCTCTTCTACATTAGAGGGTTCATATCCTTGATCTGACTCTTCTGAATTATCAGAATCAAAATCACTAGCCTCCATATTCAAAAATTCCCAACCAACATCTTCAATAAATTTATCTAGATCATCAGTAATAGTCTTACAAATTGGTTTCCAGTTCAAGTTCATTCTACTTTCAAAATACTTTATATCCATGGAGTTCATCCATTCCTTGATACCATCAAGTGAAGATTCAGGAATGGCGTACATATGGAATAACACATCTCGCTTGAATTATTTGAAAACAATAGCCATATCAAATCCCTTTTTCCCAAGTCCTCCTCTCTCAAGGTTAACAATCTCAATCTCAGTAATAGTGATTAATAAGAAAGGTAATTCCACCAACTCTACCAAAAAATTTACCATAGGAACAATAGAAGTAGAGGATTTGAAAGGAACTCCATGAAAACCAAGCTCTCTAAATGGTATATAAAACTCTAGTTCAAAATATTTTAGATGAGTTTTCTCCCATAGCTCTCTTACTCACTTGAAAAATCCTTGAAACTATATATTGATTTTATTTTTCCTGTTCCTCTCTTGTTGTTCTTCCTTAATTTCATTGGTGCAGGAGCACCTAGGAAGCAATAGAGAGCACACTAGGCAAAATGTGGAAGTATAGAATGAGTTTATGACTTAGATGTATGCCTTCAGGAATTTTTGTGGTTGGAATGATGTTTTATAATAAGGTCATGTTGACCATGGGTGAGAAACAAAAGGTTCTAGTCCAAAGTTTAGGAATGGAGGTTTTTGCAATTATTGACAATTTTTGCAAAAACATGCTCCTTTTGTGTTTGAGCGGCCAAGAAGGGCCCATTGGAAAAATAACTGTTGGGAAAGCATATTTAAAGGTTTCCTTGACCTTTGTGCAAGGTTGAAAGTACGTTTGTATGGATTATTTTGTTGGAAATTGAAGGAAAATAGTTTTTTGAGTGAAATTTTCTATTTTTTGGTCTAAAAGAAGGCTCTAATGGATTAAATCTGGTTTTGTGTTGTGTGTAGGATGTAGAATAAATCCAGTACAAGTTTTTTGTAGCCTTTAGATAGTTCTTTCAATCATTTTCTTGTCTCTTTGTAAATATTTTGGTTTCTTTGTGCTTGCTGGCTTGAAACAGGCAGTGTTGAGTAAATGGGGTGCTAGAGCACTTTTCCACAGTACAAACCATACGGCCTTTTGGAAACAGTGCCTAGACACCATGCTTGTACATATGTTAGTTGGTAGGTTTTGTTTGAGTGCAGGAGTTGCTAGCAAAGTGATGCCCTAGGCGAGCCAGTGCAGGTCTAGCTAGGAAAAACTTGTGCAGGTCACAAATCTTGCAGGGGTCCTGAGCCATTGAGGATTTTATTCTTGGAGGAGGTAGGGTGGTGTGTTACCTTGTTACTACATGAAGGAGGAGGCTCCATCTGTCCATTTGGTGTGTAAACAAATTGGAAGTTTGCTAACTGTCAAGGGAAGGCTTAAAACCCTAGTTTTTGCTCCATTTCATGTTTGAGCTTTGTACGAACAGTGGAAGGCTGAGACCTCAAGAATCTTTGAGTGTTGTCCATGTGAACCAAGAACCTTGGAAAAAGAGTGGGAATTCCTTTTGAGATTTGTGAGTTCTAACCTGTTTTGTAGGTGAAGGAGACCTAATAGGGGCTCAAGGGCTACTAGCCTTTCAAACCCTAGCTAAAGGATTGGTGAGAGCGATGGGAAGTTGAAGTCTTGGAAGTTGTTCAAACACATTTGGAGGACAGTTTGAAGCCTTTAAGACTTATCACTACCCCTGCAAGAGTTGATGGAGTGTTGAGGAAGATTGGTCTTTAGTATAGTGTAAAGGCTAAGGAAGAGTTGTGGTAATGAACCAAGGTGGACTTGGTGGTTGGAGTTTGTGATAGAAGAGGGGTTGGTCAGACAAACCAGGGGCACCTAGTCATGAGTAGGGACCTATAGGTTAGATTGGTGAAGCAAAGAACCAAGGAGGTCTTACAAGGAAAGGCCTAGAGCAGGAATTAGTGATTGATTCCTCCAACCCCTCTCCCTATCAGATTGGTATCAGAGCAAGCAAAAGATTTGGGATTGATCTTGTATGTCAGAGAAAGAGTCTAGTGGTTCTAACATCATGGTGACAAATGCTGAGTTGGCCAAGAGGGTTGAAGAAATAGACGAAGACAATAGGGTATTGAGAGAAAAGTTAGACCAACTTGAGCAAGCACTGAATGTTATGCGGTTTGATGGAAGAATAGCAAAAGAAGAAGAGGTTGTAGAGGAGGATAGAATCCCTAAACTCGACCCTATATTGAAGGAGGATCCCTTCTTGAAAGCATTGAAGGCTTTGAGTGGAAAAGCACTTGAAGGAGTACCACTGTTTAGTGGAAAGATGGAGGCTGATTTAGTTATGGATTGGATAGAGGGAATGGAAAACCATTTTGAGTGTGATGGAGTCACTGAAGCACAAAAGGTAAAGGTGGCTAAATCAAGACTAAGAGGTTTTGCCTTAACTTGGTGGAAATTCATTTAGATAGAGAGGGAGAAGGAAGGCAAGTAGCCTATCTCTACTTATAAGGGAATGGTTGCCAAGGTGAAGGAAGCATACCTACCTGAAGACTATGAAATTTAGTTGCATAAGAGGAGACAAAGTTTGAGGCAAAGAGATCAGGAGATGAGTTCTTATACTGAGGAGTTTCAAAGACTTTGCATGAGGTCCAATGTCACAGAGGATGAAAGTATCAAGGTGGCAAGGTATCTCAATGGTTTGAAGTGGAACATTCAAGAGGATATGGTTCTCTTAAGCCCCAAAATAGTGCACCAATGTTATCAATTAGCATTAAAGATTGAAGAGAGGAGTAAGAGGAAGCAAGATCAGAATTCTAAGGGTAGAGGCAAAGGCAGAGATCAAAGAGATCAAAGAGGACAACATGGTGGCTACCAAGGTAGAGGCAATGACCAAAGAAACCAAGGAGAGTCAAAACTCATAGAGCATGGAGGTGAAACATCTACAAGAGGTGGATATAACCAAGGTAGAGGACTTCAAGGAGGTTCAAATAGAGGAAGAGGAGCAAGCAGGCAGGAGCCTTTCCTTGTATATACCTGCTCTAGGCCTTTCCTTGTAAGATCTCCTTGGTGCTTTGCTTCACCAATCTAACCTATAGGTCCCTACTCATGACTAGGTGCCCCTAGTTTGTCTGACCAACCCCTATTCTATCATTCATCAAGATCATACATTGACCTTCTTGCTCCTCCTAAATTTTGGACCACATCCATTACCTCCACATAAAACTGGACATCCTTGGTCTTCATGGTTCCCACACCATGATATAGTTATGCAAATGAAAATGAAGAAAAGTAATCATCTCCTTATCCATTGGCTGGAAGAATGCATGCTTAATGTTTTTATACATGATATCAGCTCTCTCTTCTGCTCTCATGGTTGAATATCAAAATCCAATATTGTGGGCCTCCAGAGTTCTATTCATCTTTCTTCCTCTTCCACCAAATGTTGTCCTGATCCACATGTCTGCTAGCCTAATTGGCTTTGTTTTTGAAAGCTAAAGTTTCTTCTGAGTCACCAATGTAGCTCTCTCTACCTTTCCAAACTCTTTCATTGCTACAAATCATCTTTGGGATTTAGTCATTTGTACCAGATGGTTGATGTGCTTTGAATCCTTGCATCTAAGGGGTTTAAAACCTTAGGGGCCTTAGATGAGAAAAAGAAGTAATGTTTTTCTTTTATGTGAGGACCTTAGTAGTGAGATGTAAAAGAGGATCAAGATAGAAAAAATTGAAAAAGAAGACATAAAAAATTCATGGACCACTATATCACCTACATGCTAGCTAACAAGGACATGAATGTAGTAGGATTTAGGTATGATAGGGTATTGTACCTATATTTGAGGAATATAAAAAGTAATGAAGAAAAGAATTCAATGGATCAAATTAGTGTCAAATGTTTTCCCTAAAAGATCTCTCCCACACCCTATTAGGGAATTTCCCATCATTTCTAAGCATTTTCCACGCCCCCATGGGAAAGTTTGGAGGAGGCTCCAATAGTTGAGAGTTTAATGTAGAGTACTTATAACTTCTTTCCATGCAATCATGATTAGTTAGAGAACATATAGGGAAACTACTTGAGCTATGCAACCAAATGAAGAGAATATCATAGGGTATTTTGACCTAGTCTTAAGCATCTCCAAGCATCTAGGAGATATTGAAGGAGTCTTGGCTGATAGATAGGGTTGAGGATAGAAATTTTATTTTTGGTTACATTGACATCATGTAGGACATCCATCGTCTTATTCTTGGTTATGTTGACATCACAAAAATTATATAGGATGGAGTAGAATGTAGCTCTACCTTTGTCAGTTCCATGTTAAATTTTTATTATATATAGCTTGCTAGTGTAGGAATTCTAAGACAAACAATCATGGTAGGACCATTCTTAAAAGATTTCAAATAATAACCTAGTGAACACATATACTCTTATGACTATATATACACAAATCTAGATTAAACTTAGAATTCATTAACTTTAAATTCTCTTTATTTACCTCAGTGAAAGTTTGAGCAAATCTACTCGCACTCGAAGGTGTTTCCTTGAAACCTCCAACAACACCCTGTTCAACATCCAAAATCACATATTAAAATACCATTCGTAAAACAATGCTATTAACACATGTAATAAATTTATAATTGTTTACTAACTCCTTTACATACCCTAATCGATAGGTGTACTGCAAAAATAAGTAGATTGACTGGTGTACCCAGGGTCAACACTGTGACCCTGCAATTTTATTAAAATAATAAAACTAAATTAGTTAATCTTGCATTTCACAATTGAAATTTAATAAACTAAATTCAATGAACATGTTCAATTTTACCTGACTGTCAATACCATATGCATCATGCAGAATGTCAGCAACCCTCTCCATCCCCATAGATGCATATGGATCAGGCTGCGTAGAAGCATATGGATCCTGTGTAGCACCCTCCTGAGGGCCGGTAGGGTCATACGAACAAGTGGCTCCGCAAGATCGACACACATGGCGTCGAAGGCCACCACCTGAAGACTCCCCTGGATTGTGTTGTACAATGGGGCTAGTGTGGTGGATGACACTCCGAGTCAAGGATGTGATCGCCTGCAAAGTCTCTACATCAGCACTCTCCTTTGCAACTATAGGCATCACAATCTGCTCACGAGGTGGCTTAGCGAGAGGTCGTCTCCCCTGTCGTGTAGGATCCGACTGTGCACCAGGCCTATCCTATGCTGACCCCCCACCTCTCCCCTGAAACTCCCTCATATCAAAATAATTCAGGATTTGGTTCAATATAAACTCACAGTATAATTTCCTAAGAAAATATTGGGGGACTTCATAGTTATTGCACGGTGGGTAATCAAAGACCATATACCATCTATCATAAAAATGGTTCCTAATCTCTAGCTGGTGGCACCAATGAATAGGAAACCTCTTTGCATTGAGGGTGAGATTTTGATTTGTTCTAGGGTCAGTGAATAGAGAGCACAAATCGCCTTTAGTAATCTTTAAATCTTTTACTTGTTTATATGATAATTTGTCTGCATAATATGCCCTCGATGTTTCCGTCCTTCCTATTTTCCATCCAAATATTTCCGTTGGGTAATTACATCTACATTTTTTAACAAATCCTTCAATGACCGCTAGATGTATTCTTTCCGTATTGCAATTTTGATCACCTTTCAACCTACTAATAAGATCCTCAACTTCTTTCTATTGTTTTCACTCACTCAAATTTTCTTTGAGTGCCGGAGGGTATTGAGAATGGTGGGGAGGTTGATTTTGTTGTTGAGGCTGATTTGGTTGAGGATTTTCCTCCTCTTGTTGAGGATTTCCTACAAATTAAAAAAAAAACATTCATTTCTAAACTAAAACAAACAAAATCAATTTAAAACTAACAAATTCAAAACAAATACCAAACAATAGTTACCTCTTGCATCTCTTCGTCGTCGTGGTGCCATATTTGTGAAGAAATCCAATTGCTCTTGATGAATTTTGAAGAAATCACCTCTCCAAGAACGCGAGCATGTATAACAGGGTTTTTGGCCGCGGACGGAGCTAAAACACAGAAAAAATGAAATGAGAAATGATATTTGGATTTGCGTTTTTTTTTTGCTTTTAAAAAGAAATAACGCGAATGTGTTACGTATTTTTTTTTCTTGTTTAGCCACAAAAGTGCGACCATCTTGGTGCACTTACCCAGGCTATATAACAAAGTGTTTGTTAGTGAACCAAAAGATAGATTAATTGCTACTGCAAATCATCAACTTTAACATATCCACCCTTCGGTAGAATGTAAAGAGTACTATTAAACTCCAACCAAGCAAGGATATAACTAGTTGTGGGCCTCAGTTATTTATCGATCTAAGGATGTGTTTTCTCACGAACCATGTGCTACTTGAGCTATGATTTCACATTAAGTTTTGAGTACATATCTTTGATTACTACAAGCCTGGTAAACATCCATCTATATAAAGTAGATGAATGCAGGTATGAACTACTATATGGGATTCAAAACATTATGAACCACATGATGGATATAAAATTATGGAATTATATATTTGTTTGTATTCTATTTAATAAATTGTTTGTTGCTATCAAGGTTGAAGAGCAATGAAGATACAACCTAGAGCCAACCACCTAAATGTGTCTTTGAGATGGGGATAGCTTGCTGAGATAGGAGAGAACCAGGAGCCATAATACAATCTTCTATGATACCATGGTTCTCTTTGGCTAACAAAAAAACCTTCTATTCAATAAATATATAGACCAAATTTCCTTTTAGTAGAAAATTTGTTAATGTAAATAGCTTATCAAGTTGACACAAAATAAAACTAAGTAGCTTCAAGAAACATGAATTTGAATTGACCATACTGATACACGATGAGTCATGTGGTATTGGCTTAGGGTTCTATTCATGAATGTGGAAGATCAAATCATTTGTTAGTGGATTATGTAGTCACCATTCATAAGCATTATGGGTGAAGAGTACAATGCAAAAACTCAGATTGTAGAGAAACCAAGTATGTAGGGTTTTCACAACACATTTGCTTTTAGGGGTTTATAAATAAAACCTTAAAATCACATACGAAAACCCCTAATTTGAAGCTCACAATACATGCTTTAAATTATGGCATACAAAAAACTAAAACTTCTCACCAAATACTCAAATGAGGAAAACACCCCAAAAAATTCTAAACCAATATTCATAGTTTTTTCTAGCCTTTTATAGCCTTTTCAATATTCACACAAATTTATTTGCAACGAATACTACAAATAGAAATAAAATACCATGATACCCTAACTTTCACTTGCAACAAATCAAATCATTCCGAACAAACAGTAAAACACAACATGAAAACAAATGAACTCTCAGCTATCGAAACATCACTAATCAAATGAAGTGATTAAACGCAAAAAAACATGGGTTCGATCATTTTGTAGAGTTGTTATTCGCTCAACTATTCTTCAACCGCGACCTCTTTAGGCGAACATACAAAATGAGCACGCTCGGATTTTTTTTCATTTATATTAATCCTCTTCGATCAGAAGGGTTTCAAAAAACATACAAAATGAGCACGCTCAACTTTTTTTCATTTATATTAATCCTCTTCGATTGGAAGGGATTCGGCCGAGTAGGTTTCGACTGAAACCCACTCGGCTAAAACATGGAAGCCACGTAGGCACGATGTCGTCGCCACGTGGGTTCGACCGAAACCTACTTGGTTGAATCCCTTCCGATCGAAACGGGTATGATAGAATCTGTATGCTTGGCTAGAAGGGTGACACATGTTTGTACTTTTACCCCACCATAATCGTAGAGTTGTGCACTACAATCATTCAAAGTAGCACCACATTTGTCGTGAACTACATCTAACTGTGAATCAAAAAGGGTAAAAATGTTTGATTTTTGTAATCTGATTCTAGTAGATTATGGGTTTTTGGTTACCAACTTTTTATTTTTAGTTGTGTGGCAATCATTTGGGAGAAGACATTAGTCGAAACTACTAATTTAATTTCCTACAAGGTGTGTGTTTGCAATTTTTAAATTTAGGAACATTTAGAATTGGTGCTTAAAAGGAACAAGTGTCTACTATGTTTTGTGCACTTGCACACTTGTGAGTCAATCTTGTCACCCAAGCTGCTATATACATATCCTCTCCCCTTGTGCACTTGTGTGATCCTGGGTGCATGAGAAATACATAGTAGCTTATTTTTATTTTTAGTAAGATGCTTGCTTGGAAGTTCACCTAGGGATGAACCTCAAGCACATTTTGTTCAATGGACTATATAAAGGGGCAAGAGCAAAAGTTAATCTCAATCCACTCATGACTTTCCAAGGATTCCTTTGTGGTCCTGGGTGATTCTAAACATGGGGAGTTGAGATTTTGATCTTGCGCTTGTGTAGATGGTGGTGTTTACAGAGTACCTCCACTATGAACCAACTATTTTAGAAGCCTAAGGTCCTTTTCAGCCTTGATTTGTAGTGGTGCAAGGTAAAATTATCAATGCTTGGAGCTACTCAGCATGTCCTTCCTTGAATTGAGATAGAATCTTTTTGGGTTGCTAGAAATATCCTCTCAAGGAGAGAAAGAAGGTGTACTTGTGCCATTGAGCCTATGTCACCATAATTATAGCTATCTGCTCTCATATAGAAAGGTATTGAACAATTATTTATAATTGTTTAACTATCCAATTGTTCAAAGTATTTATCACTTTACTATGAGGTGGGCCTACTACAGGTTTATACACCTTCTTGATTAGCTAAGTTGTGATTTCTTCTAATTTTCTTGAGTATGTTCTTACTAGTGATACCATTGGGCCTTAGGGACTTTATCTATGTTAATAAGAGTTGATTCAAAGAGTCAAATAACCAAATTTGTATTCTGAGTGTTTTTTGTCCACAAACTGAAAAATATCCAAAATGAAAAATCACTTAGAAACTTCATATTTGAGGTCAAAAATTGGTAAACCACATTTGTTAGACTTTGCATCACATATGTTCTGAAAAACCTAGGAAAAATATAGAAACATGCATCTATCCAAAATTGAGCCACATTTGTCTACGCATCACAATTATCCAGTACTGCACCACATTTGTTGGTTTCTGAGCTGCATCTGTCAAAGACTAGAATACCACATCTATGCCTTTTAGCACCATATCTATCAAAATTATCCAATGCATCTTTTTGTACTACAAATTTTGAGTCAATTCTTGAGTATCCAATTTACAGTCCTAATTCAGACAGTGAACTTACATATAGACCATAGACTTGTCTAGTTAGTCCTTTGATTTTAACTTTTTTCCTGTTTTCCTATCTTAGGTTGCATCCTTTAGATTAGCATTTGTCATATAGCATCATAGATAGTCACATTTATCTTTTGAATCTAGGAAAATTTCTAGACATTGATCAGATCAGAGTCATCTATTGAAGTGTCTTAACCTCATAATCTTTTATCTATATTATCCATAAGTTGAGCCTTAAACTCTTAAGTCTAGTTTAGGTTCACTTTTATCTGATCATCATCCTAGTTTTTGTCCTTTTGGAGGTCCTAATATTCTAATCTATTACTTTGGTCCATCATTGTTTGTCTAGTATCCTTTTCAAAATCCAAAGTCAAAATCTAGAAAATTCCAAAAACATAGTCTAATCTTATCACCATTTTGCATCCTTATATCTAAAAAACCCAAAAACATAATGTAATTTCATTTTATTCCTAGCTTGAATACATTCAAAAATCACAAAAACCAAAAAAAACAAAGTCTCAAGTCTTATATGGTCTTCACTAGGTCACAAAGAAAAAGGAAAGTAATAGATCACTTAGCTGACCCTAACTTCAATCCCACTAGCACCATGCATTTTGGGTCATCTTCAAACAAACCACCAAGGTCATAACTGACCTTGGATTGCATCACCTTTTGATAATTTGACCTTACATGATGTAGAACAAGGTCTCACCTAGGAAGAAATTGACAATGCCTTGCAAGATCCTAAGATATTATGAGTCATAGATGAGCTTGTAGTTGTAGATCCTAATAGATACTTTTTGTCACTAACAAAAAATGGGGTAAGACTTCCTTTTGGTTTTAATGTCACTGCACTATTCAAACATCCACCAGATATTACACAACCATAACAAAGTGCCTTTAATGCAACAACCCTACCTTGACTTGCTAGCTCATCACAACTACACACAAATATGCCATTTGGAGGAACCTCACATAACACAATAATTGTCAATACACCTCCTACATCAATGTTTGGTACACAAATCATGAATCCACTTTTTAATACATCACCAACATCTCAAACCCCAAGTCCACAATCTACAAATCCATTTTTATGTACATCTCAAACTGTGGGTCAACAATCAACCGATCCATTTGCTAACTCATAAAAAATTGTAGCTCACCACAAACCAATAATACTTCTACGAGTCAAAAAACCATGAGTCAAAATCCACTTACTAAAA
>VDFB02039382.1:0-17245 GCA_007258455.2 Sequoia sempervirens
TGGGATGAGAGTCTTCATTATGTGAAACATGCTTAAAACCATGTGGCATAGTCTTCTACAAAGAGGTCTCCTTTTGAGACTTGCTTCGGTTATGTTCCTAAAACACCGATGGATTTTTCTTTTGGGAAGGACGATGTTGAATTTGGACGCCATGATGCAGAGAAGACTTTAAAGTTCATCCAGAAAGTCCAAACAATTCATCAGGTAGTGGAAGCACAGTTGGAGAAGAGTCAAGCCAAATACAAGGCTCGACATGATAAGCATCGCAGTGGTCACCATTTTCAGGTTGGAGACAACGTTTGGTTACATATTAGCAAGGAAAGAATGCAAGGTGAAGGAAGGAAGCTCAAGCCGATTCGGTATGGTCCCTTTGAGATCTTGGAAAATATTAGAACCAATGCCTTCCACCTTAATCTTCCTCCATAAATGCATATCTATTCAGTTGTCAATGTTGAGAATCTGAAGTTTTATGAGCCTCCAATGATACTAGATGAAGACACAAAAATTTAGGTTCCAATAGTTGATGATCTTTCACCGGAGTACATGTCAAAGTTGCCAGAGGATTTCATCCTAGATAGGAAAACCAAGACTTCATGTAGAGGCATTGTGCAGTACCTCAGAGTGGGATTGAAGGGGATGAATCCAAGCAAGGCAAGATGGATGGAGATTGGTAAAGTGAGGGAGCTTTACCCTCACTTACTTTCTGAGTAACCAACTTTCAGAGGTCCAAAAACTCTCCAGTGGGGAGGATTGATCCGAAGAATCTTCATCAAAATTTTAAGTTTCTCATTTGTCTCTAGAATCGGTATCACCAGGAAGAGCTCTAAATTATGACTCCAACGCAACTCGAACGGAGTGAAACGGAGCTAGGAAGCTTGAGTTATGCTCAATCAAACCTTGGTCAACTCAGGGCTCAGGTTGGTGAAAAAGGAAAAAAATCAAAGTCTTCAAAAGTGGTCAATATTGGTCTCATTGTGAAGAGCTCGGTGAGAGCTTTCCAACAATGTTCATTTCATGCAAATCGGAGGTCATATGCCCGAGTTACGAGAAGTCAAAGATCGGGTCAAAAGTTGACCATGATGACGTCAGCATGACATCAGCACAATACAATTAGCACCATCGGCCAACCATATGTTGACACGTGGAAATTTGTGGACAAATTAAAAAATGCCATGTGGCACATCGTTTGGTGCCATGTGGCACCCTAGGACACATCACTTTGATCAACGAATATTCTTCCAACACATGGCAACGCTCTACATTGTCCACGTGGCACCTCCTTATTCTCATCCATGGCGGTTGATTTGTTAAAATTTTGTTGTGGGGGGGATTTCGAACCCCCCACCTACCTCCTCTAATTTCGGCCCTCAACCGGTAGACCGACGCACCGACTGCTAACTATAATTGGTGAGTGTTTAGTTTTAACAACTTCAAATTTGAAATTGGTTTAAGAATGAGTGGTGGCGGGGATCAACCTCCCGACCTCCTTGCCACCAAAATCTCATACCACCAGCGAGCCATCAAATGGCTTTGATATTATTATCCCGTCGGTTTTTATTGATTAACATTTAAAAACTTATTGATTTTATTTTAAACCAATTCCCTTTAAATTTAAAATAACTAACCTCCTAATTATTTTAAAAGGTTAAAAATTAATCTCCCAGGATTAAGGAAGCCCGAGAATAAGAAAATTAAAGGGCCAAAATAATATTTCTATTATATTGAGGAGATTAATTATGATTTTTATATGTAAATGGGGGGATTTTCAAATATTTTTACTATGTAAAGGGAGATTGGGGAATATTGTAAAATCAATTGGTTAGTAACCAATTTGAGTAAAATTGAGGTATAAAAGGGGGTAGAATAGGATGGAGAGGCTAAGTGGTAATGGGAGAAGACAATTCCTTGGAGAAATTTTGCTTGATTTCCATGCTATTCAGGAGGTTGCTCTTGCGCACTTTGAAGAAGGGCTTGTCAAATTTCTTTGTAAACCAAGGGGAGATTATGCCGACATGTTGTATTGATTTTCTGGAGAAGTAATTGGATCAGTCCACTCATTGGAGAGGGTCCCAAAGACATAGTCATTTTTATGACGAACTCCATTATCAACTTTTTTTGCATCTCTCTCTCTCTTTCTCTCATTTTGTTTTCATCACTTTGTTATTTCCATTATTATTATTTATGTCTGTGTGTTAATTCTATTGAATTAAGTTGGATTTTAAAATTGTAATCATTAAGCATTCTTAAAGCAATTGTCATAGATCCATAAAACAAATCAATTTTTTATTTTTGGATTTTTTTTAAAATGTTTTGCTTTTTAAGATTTTTCAAGTTCTTGTTTTTCAAAAAAAATTGTATTTTTTAGGACTTTTCAATTTTTGTATTTTTTTCAGGGACTTCTTTTTGAAATGTTTTGATGTCAATGGATATGAAAATTTCAGTAGCCTGTGCTGAATACCAATGACAAAGGAAAGCCAAAGTCTAGGTGCAGGAGATAGAAGTTGATAGATGAAAGGGTGGGTGATAGGATAAGGGATAAAAGGCTCATGATAGATGGATGGATAAAAATGATAGGTCATAGTGAATGGAATGGATGTATGCATCAAAGGAGAGAAAGGATGTGATTTTTAAAGACTACGTCGCATGAGAATAACATGCTCCATTCTAGGTACAATACTTAGGATTTTTAGTGATAAAGCTTGTCACAATAGGATAATGATAGGCTTGTTTGGAAGGATGAGGTATATCAAAAGATATCCAAAGCATGTTTCAACACTTTTTCCCCTATATCTTCATCAAGATCAAAAGGAGAAGGGTGGATAAGTGAACTCAATATGATAGGTATGTATGATGGCTAAAGATGGTAGGATGGTAAGATAGAATGATATGACATGAAAATGATAGGTTGGATAGATGAGACATTGTGCCCCCATGTGTAAGTGACATAGAAGAACAACCTACACATGATGCTTGTTTTCAAGTTTTCATCATGGTACTTATCTGGAAGCCTATTTGCAGTTTCACATTATGGACAGGAAGGGGAATATGGATAGGAGGGACTCAAGTGTCTAGTTCCATGAAAGGTGATAGTCCCACTAGAGATGGATGTCATTACATGGACCATGTCATATGTGTTCACAAATTTTGGTAGGGGGATGCATGAGAGGGAGATGGATTAGGTAGATAAAGGATTATGATATGGATTATGGATGAAAATAGTGGATTATGATGCAAATTATGTAGGATTTATGGAAAGGGAGAGATGAAAGGCTTATGCAAAAGCATGGACCATAGTGATGTGATGGGGAAGATATGTAGGATAGTGGATGGTAGATGGAAATATGGATGTATTTGGAAATGGAATCATGACCAACAGTTGCACACACCGTGATAAAATTTGAAGCTTTTGATGGGAAGGTGGTGTAGGAAGCAATGGTGTTGTTTGCTTAGGACATGGTGGATGTAGTGCTTTTGGTACCCACATAAACCTAATATTGTTATGATTTTTGTTTTTCTTGTGGGATGGAATATGAGATTCTTGAATAGAGTGGGAATGTGAGGTGGAAGTGGATGGTTACAATTTTTGAGATGAGGATGCCTCTTTGGAATTGATTTTTTTTTGCTTAGGGACCCAAACCATTTTGCTTTTGAACTTTTCTTGTGGAGGTATGGGCTTATATAGCTTTTTAGATGTATTTTGCTTTAAATTTTTGCATTGATGTCCTAAGGCATGAGGATCCTTGGAATTTTTTACTTTATAGGTAGAGGCATTGAATTTTTTTCTTTTGAATCCCATGGGTATGGTGGAATGAGTTTCATGTTTAGACAATGTGTGCATTTGTTGGTCATGATTAGGAATGTTAGGGTATTTATGGATAAATGGATAAGAGGATTGAATGGTAGGGATATTAGGTGTTGGGAGTAATGGTGGTAAAGTGGATGGAGGGATATTAGAAGTTGGAAGTAATGGTGGTAAAGTGGATGGTGGAAGGTGTACAGTCACATGATTTTGGCATTTGTAAGATAATGGTGGTGGAATTGCAACATATGTTTTAGGGATATGATAGGCTTTATGATGGGAAGTGGACTTAGGAGGCATGGAGGAAGTACCAACATCTTTAGATTATTTACCTTGGGGTGTGTATCCAATGCCAAATGAGCATGGAGGGACTTTAACAAGGATGGGCTCTAAAATACCTTGTTCATGAAGGTCTAAACCTTTACCTTGGCAGTTCATGTTTTGGAGCATGCAATGGAAAATGGGACTAGGTGTAGGTGGAACACTAGACACAATTTCCTTATTGGATGGGGAAGATAATGGTTGTTGTTATTCTAAGGAGGAACATTCATGAATGAGGGTGGAGAGAACAATAGGATATTATGGAGGACTTGCAATGGGGTCGATAGTGGGTGTTGGAGGATCATTAGGATCTTGATTATCGTTGTGTTCACTTAGATCCAAGATATTTGTTTGATCTTCTATGTATGCTTGGGAGGTGTATGTCTCATCAAGGGAAGTGGATGTTGATGGATCATGGATAGAACTAGGTGGAAGTGAATTTGGGATATCTTGCTCATGGATAGGTGAAGTGATAGGCTCTTGACCATGGAATGCAAAAATTTGGCTAAGAGGATCATCATGGCCTTCTTGATCATAGGTAAGATCATAGAGGGGAGCTTGATCATGAATAGGAACAAGTATGTTATGAGTGGGATCATTAGATGGGCCTAGATCTTGATTATAATGAGAGGTTAATGTTTCCTCATGCTTAGGATAATGCTCTTGACATAGCTCTTGGGTTGCTTGAATGGAAGTGGAAGGGGATGACTCTTGAATGGACTCAACATGTTCTAGATGGTCAACAACATGGAGACATGATGGAGGTTGACTTGGGCTCAATGGGGGAGACTCTTGAATAGGTTCAAGAGGAAGACTACATGAAGGGGTTGTAAGAATGGGCATGAAGTTTGAAGACTCTTTGGTGGGTTCAAACATATGAGATGGATGATATGGCAATGTTTGATTCCTTGCTAGTAGCCCTTGGGTCACATCCGTTGTATATGGATGGGTAGATTTAGGTAATGCCATCGGTAATGAAGAGTTTGATGGGTTAGAAGGTGGAGAGGCCAATGGATTAGGACTAGGACATGGTGGTTTATGGATAGGAATTTGATTGGATAGTGGTATGATAAAGTTATAGGGTGCATGAACTAGATTGGTGTTCCCCTTGTCAAATGGAAAATTAGAATTGAAATGCTCTTGATTTTGTTGCCAAGGTGGACTTGGGCTCCTATATTCTTGTTGTGATATGGGTGGACATGTTGATGTAGCATTGACATGATAGGTAGATGGGTTAGGTTGGCATGAAGATGAAGGTGACATAGGATTGTGGTTCAATGTGTTGAGGTTGGAATGGTGTTTGGACTTGTTGTGGTATGATTTTTTGTTGTGATAATGATGGAGGGGTTGCATAGGATAATGGTTGTTGAGAGGTGGATTGATATGGATAAGGGTTGACATTAGAAGAGGTGTGATAGGTTGATGAAGGGGTAACATGATATGTGGATGGATGAGGTTGATATGATGTTATAGGTGACACATAGGATTGATGTGAAACTTTTTGATGTGGTGATTGGTCTTGGTGTTGTGCTTGTTGGTTTTAAAAAGTGGCCATGAGGTATTGGGCTTGTGCTATGAGTTGTTGCATTTGAGGTGATTTGTTTGTTTGAAAATTTTGGATCATGTCATGGACTCCTTGAATGATTTATTGGTTTAAAGGTGATTGGCTTGTTTGAGCTTCATGAAGTATGTGAACAAGCTCTTGTGCTAGCTCTTCTAATGTTGGCATGGTGTTACACATGTCTTTACATAGTTGTATGTCATCTTGTCCCTCCAAGTATGCCACATATTTCTTCTCATCATTTGAATTAGGAGGGGCCCCTCGAAGTGTGATTTTAGGTCTTGGATTATTCTCGTGATTAGTATTAGGGAGAGGGCCTCCTTGAATTATGATCTTGGGCTTAGGTTTTGTCTCATGATTTATACTAGAGGGATAGCCCCCTTGGATTATGACTTTGGGCTAATGATTAGGATTGGGATTGTTTATGATCAGGACCATTTTGACAAGTGGTGACTAGGACTAGATTGATGATGATGTTGATATGATAAGATTGGATGATTAGGATGATGTGGTGAGTGTTTATTAGAAGTTTGACTTGGGAAATATCAAACACAAGATCTCACATGTAAATGCATGAACACACACACCAAACAAAATGATAAATTTTTCTTTCAAGATTAAATGTTATGATTAAGCAAACACTTGAATACACAACAACAAGCCTAGTGCTATTCAAGTGGGTATGGTCAATTAGGTCTTGAGCTAGGATGCACAAGGTTGACTAGGAATGATTTGAAAGCAAAATCCTGCCACATAGCTAGGAGAAAGGGGTAACCCACCCTTCACCTTCACTTCCCAAAGGTATAAAGTTCTTTGGGGCTTAGCCAAGAGTGACAAGATTTCAACTCCCAAAGAGGCATGTCTTTGGATTCACACCTTGATTGAGGTCATCCCTTAGATGGGTGTGTGCTCCAAGTAGGCCTCCTAAAAAGGGTATGACAAAAGTGAACCAAGTGAGGTGCTTTTAACCACACACACACTTGATTCCCACTCGTAGTGATTAATTTCCCTTAGAAATGAAATGTGTGTAAAAAAATAATGGAAGCACTTGTTATTTTTAACCCAAAGGCAAAATGTGTGATGGAAGACAAAGGTTCTTTTTAAGCCCGATTTCAAAGTGTGATTGCAAACAAGATGTTTGTTTTAAGCCCCAAATCCAAATGTGTGACAAACAAGATTAAGAGATGAAAGATGAAATGTGTGCACCTAGACTTTCTTTAGCTCCAAATTTTTTTCCACTTGATCCAATTTGTCTTTTGAAGTTTTTTTTTTTTTTGCACATTCATAAAACCAACAACAAAGCCAAAACCCTAACAAGATAATTGATCACTAATATCGGAGGGTTAGCTAGTCAAGAAAAATATGATTTTTGGAAATGGTTTTTTGCATCAAAAATAAAAATATAGAGAATAGACCATTATGTAAAATTTTAAGAGCTTTCCAAAAATGTAAAGAAATCCAAAAATTTTGCTATTTTTCACCCAAAATTAAATTTTCATGAAAAATCATTAAAAATTTATAAAAAATTCAAAACAGGTCCAAAATTTTTGATTTTTGGACTGAAGGCATTTGACATCATCCACAATTTGTAGAATTTGTTTTGTGAAAATATCTACACTTGTTTGTGAGATATAACCAAATATTTGCAAAACCATAATTTTCAAAGATTTATTTTTTGTCTAATTATTTTTCATCAAAATTAAAAATATAAAGAAAATACCCTATTAGAATTCAGAGAGCTTTCCAAAAATATAAAAATATCCAAAAAAATCACTAATTTTCTCTCAAAATTGATTTTTCATGAAAAATAATAAAAAAATTAAAAATAGATCAAAAAAATCTAATTTTTAGACAAAAAGCTCTTGATATTGTCCCCAACTTGTAGAAAATTTTTTGTGAGAAAATATAGAGTTGTTTGAGAGATATGGTCAAATCTTTAAAAACTAGGGTTTTGTCGTAAAATGATGCAAAACCTGCAACAAAAAGCTAACAAAACTTGCAACAAAAAGGATCCAACTCAAAAATTCCTCAAATTTTTTCAGAATATTGAGTCAAAAATTGGTTAGGGGGTTCATGTCAAGTTCACCTAAATGTATACAAATAATTTGGATAAATAAGAAATGATAAAACAATAACATGCATTACCTAATCCAAATCTTCAATACCTCAAATAGACACAATGATGAATGAATTGGTCGATTGATTTGATATGTTGGTTCCTCAATTCAACAACATAACATTGAGATGGAGATGATAAATGAATGTTGATAGATATAAATGGATGAATGATTCAAGAATGATTTAGACAACATAAGGATGCTTAAAGAATCGACCCCCCTTAATGACTTATGAGAGGGTTGATTTATAGACAAGGTCTGATTTGGATTGATGGTTGAGATTGGATGTCAATAAGATGTCTTAATCAATGGCCAAGATTGAAAGTTGTAGTATGAAATAGGGTTAGGGAAAAATTAGGGAAAATGATAAAGATTGACGACTAAGATTAAATTATAAATAATTTAATCAAGGGTGGAGGTTAATTGAGACATGGATAGATAAAGACTTGATGTGGAAGATAAGATTGGGTAACAAAGAGGTGATAGGAGAAATTAAATAATAAAAATTATTTAATCTAGGTGGCCAATGAATAATTAAATAATTAAAATAATTATTTAATTATAGAGGAATGTGAGAAAGGGAATCATTTTGAATTAAACAATGATTTAATTCAAAATTCAAGATAGTGGACCAAATTAAATAAATAAAATTAATTTAATTTAGGAGAGAAAAGGCTAATGAATAATTAAATAATTAAAATAATTATTTAATTATAGTGGAAAGTGGATAAAAATTAAATTAATAAGAATTTATTTAATTTTAGAAAGAAAAGGACTTAATTAGTGACAAAATTAAATAAATAAAATTTATTTAATTAATCAAGGAGGAATAAATATAGAAATAAATAATTATTTAATTAATAAAAGACATATGACATTAGAAAATAATTAAATAATTAAAAATGACATTAGAAGATTATTTAATTGTGAAGAATGGAAGGAGAAATGATGAAGAATCTCTTCGTCGAAGGGAAGGGCCATCTATCGTATGATAGATGTGTGAGGGACCGCATATGAGTCTATGGTTGGCGAAAAAGCACTTGAGTGATGCTTCTCCTCTTTAGCGGGTGACAAAAGACCAAGATTTGAAAGGAGGTTCTTGGACCATCTATATTTATTGCTTTGAAGCTCGGTTGAGCTATGTATGTATTTTGTACACATTTTTTGGAATATTGTAATATGAGAATTATTATATTGGAATGGAATCAATGTTGGTTATTGTTATGACATCTATGTTCATTTGTTCTCTATAAAGAGAAGAATTTTTTTATGGCAATGGTTAAGTTACATAATTTATTTACTTGAAAAGTGAAAACTTAGGAAATTTTAATTCAGTGAATGATTGGCGTGTTACATGTACTCTCATGTACGTGTTCCTCTATGCATATGGCCTATCATTTGATATGCATATACACACATATACATATATTGCACGTGTTCTCCCCTTATCAATTGAAGCATAGTAATATAAGGAAGAACTTATAAGCTCTAAACAAATAAACATCATCCAAGCATGCACTCAATAGTAATCAAGACCCTTACTAATGCAAACACATCATACTAAAGGATGACTTACCAATTTACAACACAATAACTTGACTCAACGATTCTACCAGGTGAGTGTGTGTGTAAGCTCAATTAGGTTATGTTACTGGTTACCTGACCAAGTTCTTCTCCTAAGTGATACTTCCCCTCCACCTAAAGGATTGAACATATACCTACATCTAATTAAAACATTATTCCCATGATAGTTGTTCAAAAAAAAATTCTTTCACATAATATCTCTCCATAGTTAGAATATCCAATTCAATAACCATCCATTTCACATATATACATTTCATCACATAACATTAAATGATATAACATTGATTCATATTTCATTGATAACAAAGTGCAATCACATATATTCTCAATCAAAATTCTAATTACATTCACACATGCAATAATTTACCCTAACACAGTAATAGTAAATAGGTAAATACTCAATAGGGTGTAACACTAGCCTTCTTTATCAGTGTCATGTTCATTCTTTCTACAACTCCATTCTATTGTGGAGAATACAAAGTTGTCTTTTGTCTAAGAATGATGCAATCTTTACAAAATTTATCAAAATCATTAGAGAAAAATTTACCACCATCATTAGTCCTCAAACATTTTATTTTCTTTCCAATTTACAACTCAATCATTGCTTTAAATTCTTTAATTTTTTTGAAAATTTTATATTTACTCTTTAGAAAATATACCCATGTCCTTCTACTATAATCATAAATAAATGAAACATAATGTGTGTATATTCCAATCGAATGAATATCTACAGGACCAAACACATCAAAATGAATAAATCTTATACACCACAAGATTTATGAGAACTTGAGTAAAAATGAACATGTTTTTTTTTTTTCCATAAATGTAATTTGCTCACAAAAATCAAAATCAAGGTTACAATCAGATAACCCTTCAATAAGGTTTTTACTTTTTAAGGTCTTTAGACCCTTTTCTCCAATGTGGCCAAGTTTTTGGTATCATAACATAGTCTTCTCTATAGGTAACTTTGATTTAGAAGAAAGAACATCCTTGGGAACCTAGAAGCCACAACCATCCACTAAAGATGAAACCCTCACATCTTCCAACGAAGTAGCCATAGTATTTCTTTTCACAAAATTACTAGTGCACTAAAAAATGCATGCATCAAGTTTATATAATGTGCCATATTTGACACCTCTAGCAATCACCATAACACCTATAACCATCTTACATCTTGCATAAAAAAATACTAGGTCTACACACTTGCATCTATTAGTTTGCTCACTAAAAATAAATTTCATGTTAATCTGGGGATATGCAACACATCATTAGTCCTTTTTATTCTACCATCAGGAAAATTGATTCTAACTTTACCATGACTGACAATATTTAAACAAGAATCATCACCCAAGTACACCTTACCTCTATCAATTTCTTTATATTAAAAAAACCAATCTCTATTAGAGGTCATATGAAAAGATGAACTTGAGTCAATTAACCATGCATCATTACTTGCACAAGTGGCTAAAGCTGCAATGAATGCATCACCATCTTCCTTCTTGAATTCAGAATCATAATCAAATATATTCTTCTTCTTTGCACTCCTTATGAAAGTGTCCAAGCTTACCGTACTTCCAACAAATAACTTTGGATTTTTTAGGAGATTTGGATCTCGCCTTGGATTTGGATTTAATACGCTTCTCATTCTTTCCTTTTTCCTTAGGTCTTCCACAAACATTTAGGGATTTCTTAGCACTGATGGATACCTTCCTACTCATCTCTTAGAAGAGAAAAGAACCCACCACATTTTAATCTTCAAGATAACAAAAGTACTCCCAATAGCCATAACAAGAGAACCCCACGAATCAGGAAAAGGACAAAGCAAGATCTGAAATTTCTCCTCCTCATTAATTTTGACACCAATTGATGCCAATTGAGCCGCCAACATATTGAATGCTTCTAGGTATTGGTAATTTTTCCAACCTCTTCCATCCTCAAGGAATATAATTTCTTCCTCAAAAAAATCTTATTCACTAAAAATTTGTCTGGATACATCTCATCAAGTTTCTTCCATAGTTTTTGTGCAGAGGTTTCTTCATGGACATTGATTAGAATAAATTTTTTCAAGCACAATTTGATCAAACCCTTGGCTTTACGATCCATAACATCATATTGAGCAGCCAAAGTAGGATTTGTAGGCCTCATAACATTACCATCAATAGCATCCAATAGATCCCGATCTATTAACAAATCCTCCATCTTCAACTTTCACATCTCAAAATTATTTCTAGAAAAATTCTCTACCTCTATTTTTCTTGATATGCTTGCTAAATGAAATTCTTGTAGCAAGATCACAAAGTATTTTTTGCACAAGCTCCCACTGAAAATTGGATTAGTTCAAAAAACCCAACAATCCACAATTGAAACCAAAGGTGATCAAGCTCTAATGCCACTTGTAAGGAAGCTAAGGTAGTGGAAACAATTCCTCTACTAATCTTGAGAGGAGGGTACTGCAAAAAAAAATCAGATCTAAATAGTTATAGAAAATTAAATATAAACATAAATAATATCTATACCACAACACAATGATTTATGTGGGAAAAACCCTTTTAGAAGAAAAAACCCACACTCCAAAAGTCACCTAATATATTACTTAGAAATTAACAAGATTACAATATACTTGCAGAGAAATATTTTTCACAAGAGTATCACCAACCAGAGATTCAAAGTCAACTCAACAACTATAAGACTCTTACACACAACCTCCATCTCATGCACACAATATATAAGAGATACAATACATGAAACCATCAAACGATACATGATCGAAAACCACCTAAAAGTGGTGCCCATCCTTATCTCCAATAACGAATGCTTATGATGTGTCTAAACACACACCACCACATGTAACTTTCCCTTTACAACTCATTTATGTGTCCAACACATTTTTACATCTCCCATTTCATGAGACCCAACTTCTAGAGGCCATAACTGATGCAGACCCAGGAGGCTCAAACCCAATCAATCTAACAACCTGCCTTTAAGAGGCATCTAACAAGATTAAAATAACTTAATTGAACAATCTAAACAACCCTCAAAGCCTGACAACCAACAAAAGCATGATTTCACACTTTCACCCCTTGAATCCTAGTAGTTGTGCAAACTCAATTTTTGGCCACTAACTCAAATTTCCCCCAAAAAACCTAACAAAAACTTGATAGTTTTAGACACCCATTTCAGGGTTATAACACATATGTCAAATTCAGATGCAAGTGCTTTGGACCAATTCCCCAAAATCACCACTTCTACGTTGACCTAATTAGGCTGATTAGGCCTAAATTACAAAGCGTCATGTTATTAAACTTATCAAAGGCCCATGAAACCTTGAGGAAACATTTATTATGTTCCCAAACCTCCAAAACCACTATTGGATTCCACTGGTAAGGACAGTTTCATGCCAAAATTGAAAACCCTTGTTTCATGCATTATTCATGAGGGTTTATTGAATATGATACTTCCAGAACCTCCCAGACCTTAGAACCAACTTGAACACTATCCAATAGCCATGTTCATGCTTAAAAGTTCAAAAGACATGACCTCCCATACATATTCTACCAAACCCTAGGCTAAAGCCCTCATTCACATGTATTTTCCACACCAAAACTCACAGGAACAACGGGTTTATCTCCCTTATTTATTTCCCAACACTTTAATCATAAAGCCTACCATCTAATAAAAATCCATAGGGACCCTTACATGAGTCATAGTAGGTACAGTTGGTGTAAGGACCCTTTAGAACATAAGTTTTGTCACAAACCCTCAAAACTGGGTATCCCTGCCTGTCACGGGAAATTGACTATAAAATGCTTCAAAATCCTTGTTAAACCTTCAGAATTGATGAAAAACACAGAAGACACATTCCATTACATCATTCAAAAGAGATTTTCACAATACAAAGCCTGTACGTTACCATATAGGTATGGAAAATTCAAAAAACACAGGAAATTTGTTGCTAACTCTGAGAATTCAATGTATTTTCTTTACAAAAACTCCAAAATAAACATTACATTTGGTGACTTCATGCCATTTAAAGGATTCTTCATCTCATCCCAATGTCCAACTACCTTGCAACTGATTTTTAAAACACTAATGACCGTTGGAGGTCATAAACACACCTTTTACAAGTTTTGTTACCACATACTTCCATACATTGCAATGTTTATACCTTTTGACCCTCCAAAACACTTAAATACATTGAAAGCACTTATGATGGTCTATTTAGACCTTATGAAATCCTAACACATGACCTAATACACATAAAGCATCCTGAACCTACTTAGACCCTTCTTTGTCATCATTGACAATTGCTTCTCATATGTAACCTTGTTTACAAGAATGAATCAATGAGACACCAAATGGTCCTTAAAGACCTTATTGAACATAAATAAACACATAACACACCTGTAGCACCCCTAACTCAATAGATGATCAACTTCAAATAATCCAAGGTTGACAATAGGGTATAGGTGCTCTTGCACCAATAACTTTTGATTTGGGTGTCCGATTGACGAATTGTTTGAACCGTTAGAAAGCTCATTAAGTGCTCTCTCATGCTAAAACCCATTACACTAGTTATGAATAATTTTAGGCCCAAAAAATGCCTCTAAGTCTTTCAAAATGAACTTTGAAACTTTTAAAAACAAAAACTTTAATATCTTCAAATCTAGGCATGATCTTGTGACAAAATTTTACAAGCATGCCTATTTAGCCAATCCAAAGTTTTGGGGAAAATTCTGCATCAATCCGTCCTCAAATGTAAACTTACTAGATAAATAGTAACCTTGTGTAATTGCAAGGTTGAGATACTATTTTCTTAACAAAAGATTGGTTTCGGGAGTCAAAGATTTTTCCTAGCCAATATGACGTGGCTCATTCAAGATCATGGTTTGTGCTTAATGATTGAAGGATTACATGTGGAATTGAAATGCTTCATATTTTCTTCCAAATTTAGAGATTTTTCCAATTATAAATTTATGAAGGGTTTGTAGACAAATAATAAATTCATGAGTAATGTTCATCTATAGTTGGTCATCCCATTGGGTTTAATTTATAGCAAATTATCTTATTTCATATTCCACCATTATAACCGCCAAATTCAGAGCTTGCCTAATTTCAATAGTGATCACTACTTTTGCAAGTCGCTTGTTATTTGGGTTACATATATGTTATTGGTTATCACCAAGTTTGGCCACCAACTAGGAGCATTGTTTTCCTTGCTAGACTCTTCAAATACAAGATCTAAGCGAATTGAGCAACCATAATAAGGGTTGTGGGTTTGAAGGAGGGATGTGGGAAGACTTTGGACCGTCGTTGGAAAAGAAAGGGATACATTACTAGTCATTGTAATTTATTATGCTATTGAGTATGGCTTGAAGGGGGACATGAGAGATCGATAAGATAGAAACAAAGTTCCAACATTATTAAAAAGAGGTTGACCACTCCTAGGTTGTAACCCTGATCCTCCCAATGTTGTTCAAGGCATTCAAAAAGAGTTTGTTGTAGTCTATGTTACCTGTATGAGGTTTATGCAAATTCTATGAGGAAGTGGGTCTATAGGAGATATTAATAACATGGTTAATTCATGGTCTACTAGTTGATTGGTATTACTTTCATCTGTATTTATTTCTTTGTTTCCAATCTACATAGTAAGTGTTTGGCATAATGAGTGATAACAATTGCTTAGTAAATGTAAAGATTAAATTGTTATGAGAGCTTCATTATAGAGTTCTTGTCATCTGTTAATTATATGCTCCTGTATTCTTATTTTGGATGAGCTCATTCTTCATTAGAATCTGTATCATTTGAAAGATGAAATGCAACAATTGACATGTTTAAGTTCATAAATGTTAAACCATTATTTTCCTACTAGCTGTTTGACAAAATATTTGTGAATTGAAATGAAAAATCTGCAAGAATATTTTAAAAAAATTGTAAAAAACTTTACATATACAATTAAAAAGAAAAATACTTCATATTAATTTTTTAATAAAAATAAAAACATTCAAATTCATATTTTTACAAATACAAAATTTATATATGTTTTAAATTTTAAAAAGGACAATGTCACTTTTTATAAAATAAATGTCTCAGAATGACAAATAAATATTTATTACAGTGGTCTGCAGTGCTTCCCACTAAAATTATGAATAAAATAAATAGCATTTCTTGGTATCAGAAATTAAAATAATGCAGAATTTCATCATCATCAAACAACTATCCAAAACTTAAGCACCTCCGGAGCCATATTTCTTTCCAAAAATAAGCAACTGTAACTGGTCATAAAAAGCTAGAACACCAGCCCCAGCTACACTCCGTAATACATTTGCTCCTGCCCCCTTGAACAGAGACTTGGCACCTTCCTTCTTAACGATATATGCAAAGCAATCAAATGAGCTCTTATACTTGACAGCTTCACCAGATGTCATCATCATTCTACGACGAACAGTATCCAAAGGATATGAAGCAAAACTAGCCCCATTTGTAGCACCCCATCCAAGAAGGAAACTCAACAAGAAATTACCCTGCAATAAAAAACCAGCACTAAAAATTCAATAACCTGGTGCCATATCCAAACATTTTACAGCTCTTAGATTCGAACAGATAGATACCATCAATGTTAAAAAGTTTCGCTTAACAGATTTTTAAATTCGATTGTGTGATAATTTTTGCATCAACATTTCAGATCACACTGGTGATTCATCATCAGAATGAAAAAGAGAACATAAGAAATTTGATCTTTTAATACTTTAAATTATATTGCCTAAAATCAAGCTGACAGTTCTTATTAGTAATTCTTAGTAACTAAAATGCAATGGATAATAAAGTGTGGAAACAAGTAATACAGAGCTAGGTGTTTAAGTTTAAGACTAAGATGAAAACTTACCTCAAGATCACCGGTCAGAAGCACAGGCTTCACCGAGTCATATATTCCAAAATACAAACCACGATACACAATAATTCCTGCCAAGGACACATTAAATCCACGGTACAGGCCTGCAATACCGTCTGTTCGTAAAGTCTTTTTGTAGACATCAACAAGACCATTATATTGCCGCTCTCCTCCTTTGGTCGCAGACTTGGCATCATTGGTCAACCGAGTTCTCGCATAGTCTAAAGAATACACAAAAAGGGAGGATGTTGCACCAGCTGCACCTCCAGAAGCCACATTTCCTGCGAACCATTTCCAATACCCATCCTTGTCCTTCTTATAACTAAAGAGGCTCTTGAAGTAGTCTTTGAAGGCAAAGTTCAGAGCCTGCAATCATTCAAATTTCAGGCAATCAAATTCCAATTGTAAGATAAGTTTTATTTTTTTTATGGTTTTTTTAGTTCTTTATTATCTTGATAATGGATTGTGGAGTGTGGTTTCAAAATTGATACAAAAATTCTCACACAATTTAGTCTAGAAATAAGAACATTCGGATCAAATCAACGGAAACTAAATTGGACTCACATGAATTTTTCAATAGATGAATCAGAAAATTTGATAATTACCACAACCTAAAAATTAAAAACTAATTACATTATGTCAATCTTAACTTCTGGGTACTTTGGATTTTCTCAATAGATGAAACAGGGGATTTTATAGTGACCTGAGCCAAAAAAAAACTAAAAAGTTACATGATATCAGTCCTAATTTATAGGTACTGTCACATACAAACTTTTTTTAATAACAAAAAAATCACAGGGAGGCTGCAGGTCCAAATTTACATGAAGTCATTTTTTATTTTTTGGGAAGAGTTTAAAGAATAAGTATATTGTGATCACTATTTATATTAGCCATAATCTATCATAAAAATGATTGAATGCCATTCATAAAAAGAGATCCAATAACTATAAACTCTACTTAAAAATAAATAAAAA
>VDFB02039383.1:0-36326 GCA_007258455.2 Sequoia sempervirens
ATTTGACTTTATTAATTTTAAAAAATTCATTTTTTCTCTCAAGTTGGCGTCCCTTTTCCAAGCTTAATTTTGGCCTTTAGAAAAATATTAAAATAACCTCCTGATGAGGCACGCACCCTTGAGTCCCCCTTTATAACAACTTTAAGTGATAAAGCTAGGCCAAGGGGTCAACATTAAAACATAATATTAAAATATAATATTATTTAAATCAACTCAACTTATCTCTCCAGAAAATGCACCCAAGGCCAAAAATCAAAATATCAACTAAACTGCCTGAAGAGGAAAGCCTACTAAACTGAAGCCAACTGGACTGCTACCAAAAATAAAACTTACTAAAAATAGTAAATTCAGAAAGTTGCTCAGATCAAAGAGCAAGTGATACCATTGTGAAGCTTTCTAAAAACCCAGAAAGAAACTGCAATCCAAAATCTGAAACTCCAAAATGTAGCCGTCATAACTTACTGAAAATAGTAAGTCCAAAAAGGTTGCCCGACATAGTTGCATGTCATACCTCTGTGAAGCTCTCTGAAAAGCCAGAAGGAATTCAGAATCCAAACAGCCAAACTCCAACATGCAAACCCCTGCATCATCAAAAGAACCCACCATGCAACTGAAAACCCTAATTCTTGTAAGGAAATCTAGGAGCGCATCTTATGAAAACTCCATGCAGTAGTGCCTTCGGTAACTTTCAATTTTCAATTAGGTTGCCTCAAAGACACGAAAAACTATGTCCAAATGCAAAATAGACAAAGTTCATTTCCTACATTGATCCATCTGAGAGAAACACATGTAAATTCAACAGCAAGCATTCACAGATTCTACTACATGAACCAGCAGACATGAAAGATGAAACAGAAAACCAGAACACAAAGATTTACGTGGCAAAAATCCTTTCGAATAAAAAACCCCACACTCCAAAGATCGAGCCATTGTATTATTCAGCAACAAAAATGGTTACAATACAAATTCAGGCTCATAGCCTCTTCAAAGATTCATCTTGTTCATTCTAGATACAACTGGTAACATACTATCCCTGAGAGATCAAACATGGCATTCATGATCAGGAAAGATTCCAGTAGCATAACTCTGCCTCTCTCACTCTCTTCCTCGGCCTCATGGCTTCAACCTGTCAGCCAGCCACTCGGCCTTTTTCTATCGATCTCTCTCTGGCTCTCGGCTCTTCAGCATCAGCCTCAGAACATCCAATGCATACCTTTATACATTCGTTCTCTGTAGGCTCTATAGAATCATTATTTTCCAACTATCAGATCAGAACTCACAAGTCATCTAGCCCAGCATCCTCTGATGTTTCCACTTCCTCATGCTTTAGTTTTCCAACTTCCACACAGAAACGGTTCAGCAAACGGTTCACTTCTACTTTCTCAGATTGGTCCACATCGCACCACATCAGACAACCTTCACTCGGTCAACATCGATCAACTTGTGTCGCATGTCAGTGAGACACTAGAAGTGTCTCCCCGATGCCACAAGACCCAATTACATGTTGTCACAAATAGTCATCTCCATCGGCAAGAGGTTCTACCGATATCCACAAGTCATACCGATTTCAACATTTTCATTGGTGAGACACTCGCCATTCGATGAGACATCACACTGAGCTCATAAGTCATTCCGAAGTGTTTCTTAGTTGCCAAGAGTTTATTCATTCGCTGAGAGATCATATAGAGTCTTCAAGTCATGCCAAAACCCATTGTATTCTTATCGGCATCCATCTATCGGCAAGAGTCACCTTATCGGCATGATCGGCGAAACCTCTCACCGACCTCCAGTTGAACTCATCCGCCAACGCTATCGCCAAGACATTCAATTATTGCCAAGAGGTTTCACCGAGGTCTTCAAGTCACATAGACGTGAATGTTCTCATCGGCAAGACTATCGTCTTTCACCGAGACCTCACACTGAGCTTCATGTTATACCGAACTCTGAACAACAGTCGCCAAGAGTTACACCGAAGCCAGGATTCCATCGGCAAGACAATTTCTCTTCGCCAAGACATCACCCCACAGGTTCCAAGTCACCTCGATTCAAACTTGTCGGCCAGACTTACTGGTTTCACCAAGACTTCATACCAGAGCCTTTAAGTCATATTGATGTGTTCCACTGTCAGCAAGAGAATCAACCTTCGGCAAGTCATCTTACCGAGGCTTCCATGTTATCCTGAAACAACTATTCACCAAGAGTCACACCAAATTGATGACCCCACATGCTGTCGGCGAGACTTCCGATATTCGATGAGACATCATATCGAAATAATACTTTACACTGATGACCCCTAACACTGTCGCCGAGACATCTCTCGGTCGCTAAGAGATCATGCTGATAGGAACAACTAATACCGATTTCTTCATCAACCAGACAGACCGACGGTCATGTCGATATTAGCAAGACTTCCTATCATTGCTGAGACTTATCACCGAGACTCTTGAGTTAGCCCGATTGTATACTATCGGTGAGACATTCCTCAGTCACCAAGAGATCTTCCTGAGAGTTCAAGTCACCCTGAACTAGGTTATCAGTGAGACTTCTCCCGATCGCCATGAATTCCTGCCAAATCCATTAGTTATCCCGAAGACTCTAAGTCGCCATGAGTCTCCCCGAAGCCCGATAACAAACCCTTATGTCAACGAGACATTCCACTCGGTAGGAGATTATAGTGAAGGCCACAAATCACAGTGATAGGCTTCTTCAGCAAGACAAAAGCATTGGTGACATGAGCAAAACACAAGGTAAACTGCCAGTCAGCCAGATAACAGAAATGTCACAACACTAAGCTTTTTGAGAGGTTTCAGCCTGTGAGATTGAGGCATATTTTCCAACAATCTCCCACTTGATGAAGATCACATAGGCACCTCCAAAACAACCAGAAACTAAGATCACAGTAGCTCCATCAGTTCAAACCCTGCAATACTCAACACACCCAATCAACAAGATTCCAAAGATAATAGTCCATAAGATAATCTGCAACAAAGACCAGGCATCCAACTGCAACTCACTATCCAACAAGGCAACCGAAAAGCAACAAACCACAACCTCTAGGAAACTACATAGACCTTAAACATGCTCTCATGCTCCATCAAGAATTCTACTCCAACATCCAAGATGTTCACCATTCAGACAACAATCCTGTCATCTTCCACGTGTGGAAGAAAGATACAAAGCCAAGGTGTATAAGCACCATTCCAATGAACACAAGCAAAAGATCCCAGTGATACCTCCAACAAGATACTACTACCACTTCACTGTGCTCAAAATGCTATACAGGAGCAATATCAACTTCAAAGCTTCAAACAGAACACAACAGTGAAGTCATTCTCCAGAAACAAGATAAACAACACCAGTTAGAACAACAATCAGACTAATCACTTCCATCTAACTAATAACCCACACGACTGAAGATAGCACCCACAGCTTGTGCTATACCATCCAATCTCACATACCTTAAAGGTATCACCATTAGTAAAATTCTTCCAATCCATTAACAACAAATACAAGTTCTAGTGTCAACCAGTCGAAGAAGACAAGACACATATAGGAACTCCCACTGCCCGAGAAATCCAGATTTGAAAGATCAGAAGGCATCGCAAGCCTACTAATACCAACACATAGAAAATGTAACCCTATAGTACCAAGGAAATATCCACAATGACATGAGCAACCTGCAACAAACTGCTACAAGAAACATTTCTCTCATCACAAACCTTCACGGCCACAGAGAGAAACACTGCCCATCAACTTCCTATAGAAACATCCTCCTACATACACTTCTAACAACCAACTGTGTCAAGAATGATCTTCTTCACATCCCAAAAGAAAACCTTAACAACATCCATCCGTTCAATCATCAAGATCAAACCAACTTTAAAAACATGGATGTAAACCTCTCAAAGAAGATCAAGCTAAAACATTTCCCATTTCAGAAAATTAGCCCATACATCATCTCCTACCAATTCTCATCAGTAAATAACATAACACAAAATCTCAAGGAGATAATACAGCCTATACAACTTCCACTATGAATCCTCTAGAACCAAATGTTAAACAATAATTCAAGATCCATATCATGAAAATGAACTTAAATACATATAAAAGATATAATGAGCCAAATACCTCTCAGATAAACTACTGAGTAGACCAAGAGTGGGAACAAGAATACTCCTTCAAGATATATAAGCCATCATGACTAATCCAAGAGCAATCTCCTCATAGATCTCTTATTGAACTCACGTTCAACTTAGGTGTAGGATTCTTAGACTTTCTGCTAATAAACTTTAACAAGAGTAACAAGCAGCAACACATCTCTCATAAGAGAAAAACAACCTCACCTTATTCTTCATGTATCCATGAGTACTAGCAACTGACCATCTCATGCTAAACTCCATCTGCATTACTGCACTATCATGAAGTATCAAGCAAGTAATCAAAAGCACCCAATACACAAAGAATTACCAGACCACTGTCAAAGCTCCAATCATCTAAATTAGGAACTTATCATGATACCATGATCTACACATCCCCATAGGAGATACCATGCTTCAAGTGACTCCACCATTGTCTCAAGTACAATGCACAATGCCAAAACTCTAGTGCACAAACAAGAGTATACCATGACATAAAGCAAATAAACTCAAAACAACATCACCTGTCAAGCACCACCAACACCTCAGCTAAAGACTCCAAGCACCCTCCATGGTTCCAAGATGTTGCACATCTTCAAATAATGTCCATGCAAAAGCAAAAAATATAAGAACCATTTTGCAACACTATCGAAGACCATTCACCACCATGTGATGAATCCACAGTCACTGCTAGAGCTCCCACTGAAACGTGACACCTGAGCTTTCCAAGCATTATGACCAACTATTTCAGGTTCCCATAACTGACTATTCAGGTACTCAAGAATATCCATCCTCTCATCTCAAAACAATCACACCAATGTACAAGTGACCACAGACAAGGCTAGCTAACAAATCTGCACCACCAATGAATCAACCTCGTGGATAAAGACAGTCCACATCCAAGTTATCTCACTGTAGCCAATGGGTAGCTAATCCACCAACCACATAACTCGTAGATCACATACATCAAACATGCAAACCCGTTATCACATTGAAAACTGCAACACTGAGATATCAAAGAGAATAACCACATAGAGAACATGACTCAAACATTAAATCATGCCAGATCTGATTTGCCAATCATGTCCACAACAAGCACCATAAGCAAGGACCCCACAAGCATTACCACAAGAATGCTGAGTAACAAAACACTTACCAACACTCCCATGCAGAGAAAGAGTCCTACCTCCTTAAAACCATGCATCAAGCATGCATGCAAACCTGCAACTATCTCATCCAACAACACCCCAAAAGGTCAGTGTCTAGACAATAGCTTAACAACAACTCCACATGATCACAAGTTTTGCTTAACCATGTAAACCTTGCAAAACCACAGAGCCATGCAAGTACAAATCATCCTTAGAAAGAAAACAACAGTTCAAGAGAATCCAGGCCCCTTTCAAGCCAACTTTAAACCACCACCATGTACATGCATCCAAGAAAGAGAGAAAGGCTATTTTAGAAGCTTGCAAATCATCTAATGATTAACTCCATAGCCTTCAAGCATTCGAGGTTAATAGGAAACAGTGCTTTCCAACACCAGGAACCACCACCTAGCATAAGCACTCTCTTCCATGACTGAGAAACAATCTAGGCTTCTCCATATCACCCAGGAGCCTGTCACACAGACACCAATATGAAAGATTTAATGCTACACAACCACAGAGTAAGAAAATCCACCTCATACTCCAAGGTTATACCTCTACCAGCCAGGATACACAGATCAGAACATGATCAACTCCCTTTTCCATCTTGACCATCCTTCAAGCTGCATGTTGTCTCAGAATACCTCAAGGCTTCCACTCATCAAAGGATCAATAAATCAGTCAATTCCTCCAGATTTCCTCCAGCCAATCAAACTGAGAAATCTTCATAGGAGAAATACCCAAAACTAGCATCCAAAAGAAGGCTCTGATACCACTTGTAAGGAAATCTAGGAGCGCATCTTATGAAAACTCCATGCAATAGTGCCTTCGGTAACTTTCAATTTTCAATTAGGTTGCCTCAAAGACACGAAAAACTATGTCCAAATGTGGAACAGACACAGTTCATTTCCTACATTGATCCATCTGAGAGAAACACATGTAAATTCAATAACAAGCATTCACAGATTCTACTACACGAACTAGTAGACATGAAAGATGAAACAGAAAACCAGAACACAAAAATTTACGTGGTGAAAATCCTTTCGGATAAAAAACCCACACTCCAAAGATTGAGTCATTGTATTATTCAGCAACAGAAATGGTTATAATACAAATTCAGGCTCACAGCCTCTTCAGAGATTCATTTTGTTCATTCTGGATACAACTGGTAACATACTATCCCTGAGACATCAAACATGGCATTCATGATCAGGAGAGATTCCAGTAGCATAACTCTGCCTCTCTCACTCTCCGCCTCGGCCTCATGACTTCAGCCTGTCAGCCAACCACTCAGCCTTTTTCTATCGATCTCTCTCTGGCTCTTGGCTCTTAAGCATCAACCTCAGAACATCCAATGCATACCTTTATACATTCATTCTTTGCAGGCTCTATAGAATCATTCTTTTCCAACTGTCGGATTAGAACTCACAAGTCATCCAGCCCAGCATCCTCTGATGTTTCCACTTCCTCATGCTTTAGTTTTTCAACTTCCACACAGAAATGGTTCAGCAAACGGTTCACATCTACTTTCTCGGATTGGTCCACATCGCACCACGTCAGACAGCCTTCACTCAGTCAACATCGATCAACTTATGTCGCATGTCAGTGAGACACTAGAAGTGTCTCCCCGATGCTAGAAGACCCAATTACATGTTGTTGTCAAGAGTCGTCTCCATTGGCAAGAGGTTCTACCGATATCCACAAGTCATACCGATTTCAACATTTTCATCAACGAGACACTGGCCATTCGATGAGAAATCACACCGAGCTCATAAGTCATTCTGAAGTGTTCCTTAGTCACCAAGACTTTAGTCATTCGCTGAGAGATCATATCGAGTCTTCAAGTCATGCCGAAACCCATTGTATTCTTATCGACATCCATTTTTCGGCAAGATTCACCTTATCAGCATGATCAGCGAGACCTCTCACCGACCTCTAGTTGAACTCATCTGCCAACGCTATCGCCAAGACATTCAACTATCGCCAAGAGGTTTCACCAAGGTCTTCAAGTCACATAGACATGAATGTTCTCATCAACAAGACTATCATCTTTCTCTGAGACCTCACACCAAGCTTCATGTTATACCGAACTCTGAACAATAGTCGCCAAGAGTTACACCGAAGCCAGGATTCCATCGGCAAGACAATTTCTCTTCGCCAAGACATCACCCCGCAGGTTCCAAGTCAGCCCAATTCAAACTTGTCGGCCAGACTTACTGCTTTCACCAAGACTTCATACCAAAGCCTTTAAGTCATATCGATGTGTTCCACTGTCGGCAAGAGAATCAACCTTCAACAAGACATATTACCGAGGCTTCCATGTTATCCTGAAACAATTGTTCACCAAGAGTCACACCAAACTGATGTCCCCACATGTTGTCAGCGAGACTTCTGATATTCGATGAGACATCATATCAAAACAATACTTTACATTGATGACCCCTAACATTATCGCCGATACATCTCCCAATCACCAAGAGATCATGTCAATAGGAACAAGTCATACCAATTTCTTCATCGGCCAGACAGACCAAAGGTCATGTCGATATCAGCAAGACTTCCTATCGTCGCCGAGACTTCTCACCTAGACTCTTGAGTTAGCCTGATTGTATACCATCGGTGAGACATTCCTCAGTCACCAAGAGATCTTCCCGAGAGTTCAAGTCACCCCGAACTAGCTTATCGGTGAGACTTCTCCCAGTCGCCATGACTTCCAGCTGAATCCATTTGTTATCCCAAAGACTCTAAGTCGCCATGAGTCTCCCTGAAGCCCGATAACAAACCCTTATGTCGCCGAGACATTCCACTCGGTACGAAATTACAGCGAAGGCCACAAGTCACATCGATAGGCTTCTTTGGCAAGACAAAAGCATTGTCTTGGCGACATGAGAAAAACACAAGGTAAACTGCCAGTTGGCCAGATAATAGAAATGTCACAATGACTAAGATTTCTGAGAGGTTTCATTCTATGAGATTGAGGCATATTTTCCAACAAATTCTACCTCTGACTAGCCGATAGCACACCAAGAATAGGCCATCAATCACGGAAAAGTGTAGTGCTAAAAATGGGGACATTATAGTCTGCCCTTCCCAAAATTGCTTGTCCTCAAGCAATACCACCACAACTCTAGAAAAATTAAAACTAATTCATACCAAAACAAGTATGATCCCAGGGTCCCATGTCCATCTCAGGAAAGACCCACCATGCCGATGTTGCACCACTCTAATCACATCAGAGAAAACATCATGCCAATGTTGCACTAACCTCCCTTGTAACCCCAAAATGTTAGCATCCATGATACTCAAACTAAGAAATCGTAAAGGACTGAGATGAATATCATGTAACATCTCATGTCCAATTTGCTCTAAGTCAAAAATTTCAACCATACCACTGTCTATCACAATCCTATACAATAGGAAAGATAGTCTACTCAACTCAAAAGCAAACCCCTCAGCATATCTCCATATGGTATCGAACAGAGCCATGACTGCAAAAGTGGCATCTAAAAAATCTTCTTGCAAAGAGGAAAGCAATCCTTTGCAAGAGCTCAACAAACTCATACTCATAACTCCTCAAGGAGCTACTATACCTCATCTGAACTATACTGATACAACCATGAAGACTACAGAAAACTCTCATAGTTCCAATCTCATGAGTCTCAAAATGATGAATCAAAACAAGTGGTAGTTCACTGTCCTGAACCAACAATGAGAGTAAACTATCAAATTTAACATCACAAACCTCCATAAGATGAACTTGGGGAGTAGGAAAGGTGTGAAGAAGAAAATAATTGCAGTTTTTCAAGGCTGGAATTAGCGTGGTACAATCTGAATCTAGGGCTCCACACAAGGAAAAACAACAACACCAATGAAATTCCCAAGTGTGAGCATGTAAGATGGGCATTGAGTTGCAAGATAACACCTCCAAAGTGGCCAGAAAATACACTAGAGAAACCTCCAATTGAAAACTACCACCTCTTTGACAAGAAGTGATGTACCCACTCTCTTGAATGAAAGTAACTCCACATGTAAGGTGGCTGGTCTTCCTCCAACCAGCAAGCTTGTGTCTTAAAATTTTCCCTTGTCTTAGCTGAGAGTCACTCCCAAGAGCAACCAATCATTCATTTCTCCAACCCATACTTAAAATTTTTCTCCAATCCATTTGTTGATGAAAAAACGGACCCATCAAGTGGCTAGAAAAGAAGGAAACAATACCAAAAAATTTGACAATTCGATCCTTATCTCTCCAAAAGTCCTTCCTTCCATATGTAAGAAGCTTCATTAAGCCAAGTTGAGGATCCCAAGTATGGATACCCAACTGAAAATGATTTCCAACACACTGAAAATAAAACTCAATACATCCCCAAGTGCTAGTCAAAACCAAGTGCATACTCAAGAAATTGATAGCTTCACTTATGAACCCCTGGAACCAATCCATGAAAGCTTCAGCAACATTGGAGCATGAAACATAAGATGACTTCAATTTCAGCTCCCATAATAGACTAGCATCACTCAACACAAGGAATGGATTGACAAGAGTGCAAACACCATGTTCTGGACCATTTTCCCAAGTGAAGATTACATCCTCAATCCCTCTTAAGCATTCTTGATCAAACATTTTTCTTGGAAGATTACCAATTGCAAGGAGCGTATCTCCCTCATGTTTGGCTTGCAAATCTTCAATAAGCTGAAAATCACATTCCATATTATGTTGGGAAACTTCATCAGGATCCCATTTCGTGCTATTATTAATTGATGTTTCATCTTCCATCACAAAAAGAGGATTATCATAAGTTTCCTCAACACCCACTTCAAAGAGAGGATTGTTAAAAACTTGGAAGTCATTCCTTTCATCTTGCTGCTCCAAATCTGCACATGCAACTTCTGATTTTCTTGAAAAACTTTCAAAATCAAACTCCTCTTGAAGACTATCAAGCTCTCCAATCACTTGCTTGATTTATTTAGCTCTTTGAACACCCTCTTTCTCCTTGAAAAGTTTGAAGTAAGCAAACTGGTCCTCAACCTCCATTAGAGCCAACTGAGTTTTTTCTAACATGGCCTTTGTTGATTTGAGCTCCAGAGTGAGCTCATCAATCATACTCTCCTTTTCATGTAAACCACAAATGGTCTTCTTTGCAACTTCAATGGCATTATCTTGATCTTCAATCGAGTGCACGTACTCGGACTTCAAAGTCTCCAAAGAATCTTTGATAAGTTGCAAATTGGGAAGAGTAACTTCATCTGTCACTCCTCTATGTCTCTCTTCAAGCTGAGCCTTCCAGTAGAGCTCTTCAATCAAACTGTGAGTGCAATCAAATTGGGATAGAACTAGCACTTCCTCTTCAAAGGAATCTTTGACTTGATCTTCCATTTCAAGAATATGCAAAAATGGTGAACTGCTGATAGGCTGCATTTGAAAATCAGAACTTCATTTCATGCCTTTGCTGCCCTCAAAGCTACTCCAACATTCTTGTCTTTCACCACCAACTTGTTGAGAATGCTCATTGTCATAAAAAACATCATACTCCACAAATTATTCAACCCGTTGCTTGCAATCAGCTTCATGCATTTAAAAATCAGTTTTGTGTTTAGTAACACCTTCAAACTCTCCATCTTCAAGAGCCATTTGGTCTTCTAGCTCTTCATCCACCTCACCGTCTTCTTGATCAAAGGCTATGGCAGCCCCTAGCTTGAACGAATAATCATCAAATGTTGTTCTGAAAGTTTTGGAGGTAACAACATCCTCCTTGGTGGATGCAACCAACTCAAAGGGGTCACCATGGAGCTTTTCAAAGCAAGCTTCAAGTCATCAAAAACAACTTTTCCTTCTGTGCCCTCCTCATAGCTTGCAATGCAAACAAAATTTTGGTCTTCATCAGGATCAAAGGGAAAGTTATCCCACACAGGTTCTTTGTCATATCTTGAAGCCAACACACCTGGATCCCACATGCCAATGGGTTGATTGAGATGGTCAACAGGAAAATGCTTATCATGCCCCTTTTGAAGTGATGACTCTTTGAATGAGTCAACTCCCAAATCTCTTAAGCTGATATCATCGAAAACATTTCTCTCCAATGGCTCAGTTTGCTGCTCAAACCCAATGTCACCATCATAATGGAATGAAGAATATTCATTGCTTGTTTTGAAAACTTCACCGTCATTATCTTCACCATGAGGAAGTAGTACGCTCATTTCTTCATGTAGAACTTCTTGAGAAGTTGGGGCAGCAACATGAAGAGAATCCATCTTTACCAAATTGTCAACATGATCTAGTATGGAATCTTTGGAATCATCTCCATCATCATGACCACTAATCTTTCCCGCATCTTACTTTAATTTCTCCAAAAGTGGCTTCAGTTTCTCCTCACATTGATTAAACAATTCCTTAATCAGCATAGCAACAATAGGAGAATCCTCTTCTTCATGTTCATATGCATCCAAGAGGAAGGATTGGACACTAGGTGGAATTTCATCAACCTCATTAATGGTGAGAACGAGAATATTCTTCACAGCTGCAATAACATCCTCTTCTTGCTCACTCCAAGTTGAAGAGAAGAGATAATTAAAGAAACGATAGATCTGAGCTTCCATCTCTAAATCTATCAAAAGGTGGAAAACTCTAATTTCTGAAAACGTCTTCAATATAGCAGCTCTTCTTGAAAACAATTTATTTCCTGTTTCATCTAGGTCTTGAAAACTCTCCACAATCATATTCAAAATGATTTTCATGGTTTCATCATCATAGGGTGTTAAGGGAACCAAAATTCTCATCATCTCCATGAAGCAAGAAGAAATCAACAGCTTGGTTTCTTCATCTAGATGTTCCAACCAATAGGGCTGTTTTAAAAAGGTCAATGCAGGTGTCATTTCCAACTCCATCCAATAAGAAGGTGACTGCTTCACTTGTCTCAAACATTGCACCAACATTTGAAGATTATTTTTTTCATCTTCCCTTGACTGAAATTCTTTGTCAAGTCTATTTCCAGCCGTAAAAAGTGTTTGTTCCAGCTTTATCTCTTCTTTGTTAGACATGCTTTAGTCTGTCAACCAAACCTTGATGGGCATAGGATGGCAGGATGCGTGGCTCTAATACCACTGTAAAATTTCGGACCAATTTTAATTTATTTCAATGAACACACCAATGCAAGAAGCACTCGTTAGGGTTAGTCCACACCAAAACAAAAAATTGGCAAGTAACTCTTTGCCAAGAATGCGCACACAATCTCAAGATGAGAATGATGTTGTCATATGGTAAGAGGGTTGTCAGTACAACTGAAAAGAAATTACAATGTTGAAAGTAAACTCGACGCCAAGAATGTGCTTTCTAACCCAAGGTGGGAATGGAGCTACCATATGGCGGAGATACTAAGGAATTACAATGCTAGTTCAAAATGTAAATAGGCAGAAATCCAGCCACTTCCACTTATTCAGCGGGTATTACAATGAAGCAAAGGAAGAAGAAGTAAGATTGCTGACAGTACTACTGTTCAGCTTACAATGAATTAGAGAGTGCCTGCCAATAACATAGAATAAGAAGTCTAACAATGCTGCAATATAGTATAATGTCTCCTCAATGATCACAATGAATTTCAACCCGAACCCAACTCAAATGACAAAATTTATGCAAGCTGATATGATAGAAATATGACTGAAAATGCAAAAACAACAACACTGTAACTCACTAAAATGCTCATAACTCTCTCTAGACTAGTCCAAATGACATGAAACTTGATGCAAATGAGCACTAGGAGGATGGCGACCATATTCTAATTAGAAAATGACTCTAAAACCTTGTAAAAAAAAATTCTAAACATTTTCCAGGCATAACAGAATGGTACAACATCTAGAAATGTTCTACCAACAAGATAAAATTAGATTCTTCTTTAGAAATCACCAAAATTTGCACAAATGGGCACCTAGGGCATAGAAATGGTTTTAGCCAATACCTAGAATGAATATATTTTTATTTTTTGACTTATGAGTAAAAACAACATGCAGCTATACTGAATCAACAACTCCAGAACTTCATTAACATGCTAGAAACTGAACTACAAATGCACAATAACTACTACAATGAAAAATCTCACTATAAAATCCACTCAACTACAAACTAACTCTCCACTAGTTGCTATATTTCAAGCAAGAAGTCGAGCCCATGCTAGGAGGCATGCATTCCTCAAAGCAACCTTGTTACCATTCCGACAGCATAACATTACTGAAGTCATAAGATGTCCAACTGAAGAGAAAAGGCTTCCTTTTATAAGCTTGAGAGGAATCTTCTAGAAACATCAAGAAGATGCCCTAATTTTTAAATTTGAATTAATCTCTTTTCCCTCCATGGATGGCGCCCCCCCTTTTCCTCAAAGCAATATTTGACTTTTATTAATTTAAAAAAATCATCTTTCTCTCAAGCTAGTGTCCCTTTTCCAAGCTTAATTTTGGCCTTTAGAAAAATATTAAAATAACCTCCTGATGAGGCATGCACCCTTGAGTCCCCTTTTTAAAACAACTTTAAGTGATAAAGCTAGGCCAAGGGGTCAACATTAAAACATAATATTAAAATATAATATTATTTAAATCAACTCAACTTATCTCTCCAGAAAATGCACCCAAGGCCAAAAATCAAAATATCAACTAAATTGCCTGAAGAGGAAAGCCTGCTAAACTGAAGCCAACTGTACTGCTGCCAAAAATAGAATTTACTAAAAATAGTAAATTCGGAAAGTTGCTCGGATCAAAGTGCAAGCGATACCATTGTGAAGCTTTCTGAAAACCCAGAAATAATTTGCAATCCAAAATCCCAAACTCCAAGATGTAGCTGTCATAACTTACTAAAAATAGTAAGTCCAAAAAGGTTGCCCGACGCAGTTGCATGTCATACCTCTGCGAAGCTCTCTGAAAAGCTAGAAGGAATCCAGAATCCAAACAACCAAACTCCAACATGCAAACCCCTGCATCATCAAAAGAACCCACCAAGCATCCAGAAACCCTAATTCTGCCTCTGACTAGCCGACAGCACACCGGGAATAGGCCATCAATCACTGAAAAGTGTAGTGCTAAAAATGGGGACATTACACTCCACCCACCTCTTTATCTCCCTCTATTAGGTCACTCCCTCCCACAACCTCTCCCTCTCTCAGGTCTCTCACTCACACTCCCTCTCTCTCCCACTTCATCCCTCTTGCACTCCCTCTCACCCCCCTCACACTCTCAAGTCTCTCCCTTTGGCACCCTACCCTATACCCTAATTCTCTCTTTCCCCTCTACCCTATACCCTCAACCCTTAAACTCTAATCCCTCAGCCCCTATACCCTCTACCCTATACATTGGACCCTTAACCCTAATCCCTCGACCCTATACCCTATACCCTCAATCCTCTACCCTCAACCCTCAACCCTCAACCCTCGAACCTTAAACCCTCTACCCTCTACCATCCACCCTATACAGTAAACCCTCAACCCTCAATTCTCAACCCTAAACCCTCAATCCTTAAACCCTAAACCCTCAACCCCTATACCCTCTACCCTTTACATTGGACCCTCAACCTAATCCTTCAACCATATACCCTCAAAACTATACCCTAAACCCTTTACCCTCAACCCTAAACCCTTAACCCTAAACCCTAAAGCCTAAACCCTTAAACCTTCTACCCCATACCCTCAACCCAATACTCTCTACCATCAACCCTAATCCCTCAACCCTTAACCCTTAAACCATCAACCCTATAGGTCCTCCACCCTAATCCCTCAACCCTATACCTTCAACCCCTATCAATCTCTCTATCTATACATCTCATCTCTCCCTCCCTCCCTCTCTCCTACCCTCTCTAATTGTCTCTATCTACCCTCTCCCTCTTTCTATGTACCTCTCATTCAATCAATCCCTACCACCCTCTATCAATCCCTCTATCTATCTCTCTCACACTCCCTCTGTATCATGTCTCTCCCTCCCACCTCTTTCTCAGGTCTCTCACTCTGGCAACCTACTTAGGCCTAGGTAACTCTCTCTCTCTCTCTCTCTCTCTCTCTCTCTCTCTCTCTCTCTCTCTCTCTCTCTCTCTCTCTCTCTCTCTCATCTATCCCTCCCACCCTACCTAGATAAGTCCCTCTCCACTCCACCCCCTCTTCCTTCCCCTCTATTAGGTCACTCCCTCCCACAACCTCTCCCTCTCTCAGGTCTCTCACTCACATTACCTCTCTCTCCCACTCCACCACTCTTGCACTCCCTCTCACTACCTATCTCTCAAGTCTCTCCCTTTGGCACCCTACCTACATAAATCTCTCTTTCTCTCTATCTCTCTCTACCTCCCTTCTCTCTCCCTCTCTCTCAATTCTCTCTCCCACCCCCCTCTCTCTGTCACTCCCTTTATCCCTCCCACCCTATCTAGCTAAGTCCCTCTCACTCCAAGCCCTTCTCTCCCACTCCCTCTCTCTTAAACTCACTTTATCCCTTTCACCTCCCATCACACTCTCAAGTATCTCCCTTTGGCACCCTACCTACATAACTCTCTCTTTCTCTCTATCTCTCTCGCCCCCTCTCTCTCCCTCTCTCTCAATTCTCTCTCTCCCACCCCCCCTCTCTCTCTCTCCCTCCCTCTATCCATCTCACCCTACCTAGCTAAGTCCCTCTTACTCCAACCCATTCTCTCCCACTCCCTCTCTCTTAAACTCACTTCCACTCTCTCTCTCTCTCTCTCTCTCTCTCTCTCTCTCTCTCTCTCTCTCTCTCTCTCTCTCTCTCTCCCTCTCCCTCTCCCACCCTACCTAGACAACTCTAGATCTCTTTCTCTCTCTTAAAATTCTCACTCCCTCTAAAGACATACATAAAAGCATAATACATATGTACATACAATCCTACATACATACAATCATACATGTACATGCACGTATATAAAATCTTACATACAAGTAGGCATACATACAATATACATGCATTGATACATACATACATACATACATACATACATACATACATACATATATGACATGCAAGCATACATGTGCATACAAACATACAAATATATAAACATACATTCAATATACATTTAACATAAAGCAAGACATAGCACGAGTGCATTATACTGCACTCACGTTATGTCTTGCTAGACATGCTCCCCACAAACAAACAAAAAATCATGTCAAAACTAACATATAACGCGAGCGCATTATAATGCGGTCGCGCTATATCTTGCTTTGGAAATCCCCAAGCCTTGGGTTTCGTATTTTCCTTGGAATACCAACCCAAAGGCTTGGAGGGCATTCACAACAACCAAAGACATGTTTTTACAATTTCTACAATATTTCACATAATCGGGTTTGTGCTGACCGTCAGGATTGCACATGGTTCAATATCAAACAAATCAAACATCTGGGTAATGTTAGGTTCTCTCTTAGCTATCCAACGATGTATTTTTTTCTAGTTTCTGACAATGTTAAGTTGTTCATCCATAATTTATTTTGTTTGTATGTCTCTTTTTTGGAAAAAAAGCAATGTTTGGTGTTTTTTCCGTTATAAATTAACCGCTCATCAAAATTTCAAATAAATTACATTTTTAGAAACTAGACTCCATTCTACAATTTATTTATTTTTAAATTCAATTAGTTTCTAAATTTTGTAGGGGTAGCACAACCAAAATTCTATTTTTCAGGAAGTGTCCACTTCAAAAATTAGTAAAAAATAAAATATTCATTAAAGAATTATTAGAAAAATCATGCATCAACTAAATACTGTTAGCTAACTTCTGACCGTAGCGATTTTAAAAATACTAAAAAACATTTCACCATACAAGGGTCATACAAGAGTTGCTATGTTATGTTTTTCTGACAAAAACAAAACCAATTTGTGTACATCCCTCGTTTGAACCCCTTAATCTCAACCATTTTCAAAATAAATTAGTAGTTTAGAAAGTAGACTCAAAGAACTTGAATCTTTCTTTTTGTTCCATCTCAAAATTTTGATTGTAAGTATCCTCAATTTCACATCCAAGGTCAGTATTTCCTAATTTCATAAAAAAAAGTGGCCACTTAAGCCCCCTTTTTGGGAACCTTCTTGGTGCACTTACCTAGGAATATCCTTAACAACACACTTGAAAATGGTTGGAAAGTGTATTAAGGGGTCATTTGGACATGAGAAAGGGTTGAATTAGTGAAATTAAGCCTAGAAAAGTGTGAAATATTGTTACAAGACTTTACAACACTTCAAAATAGAACTTCATAAGTGATAAAAAGGTGATTTTTAGGTGAATTGTAATGAATAGAGTTTAGAAATGTGTAGAAATGTTTTTACAACACTTCACAACACCGTCACAATACATCATAATTTGAATGTTTAAGCCCTAATGTGAATGTTTTGGCCACATTACAACATTATACCTAGGCAAAATCAAGCCAAAGCCCATTAGAAAGACTCAAGTGAGCATAAAAATGACAACTATACATTTTTTGGCAACAGAATAATTTTATTAAATTTATTTAAATAAACCACTATTTATTCACCACCTTTCATTTTTAAAGAATATAATCTTCTTTTCAGATATAACTTGTTAGACAAACTTTTAGTTTGATATTTATCACCTATCCTTTTCCACAACTTATATGCTGTGTCTTTGGTGGAGACATTCAAAAGGATGAAATCCATAAGACACAAATTAATGGTTCCTCATGTCTCTTATCTAATTTTTTCCAATCTACATCACTCATTGTAGGTGGTTTACTTTCTTGTGAAACTAGCAACCATTGATCTCTCTCTTGTAGAAGATCCTCAATGTTTAATTTCCACATCTTGTAGCCCATTCCATTGAACTTCTCAATATCCTAGCGAGAGATAGTAGCCATGGTATAAAATATTCTTCAAAAAAATTCAATATACCATAAAAACAAAAGCTCCCACTATAGTCGAAAAACCTCCAACACTTAAGAGAAAGGTGTCCCCTTCTAAACAAAACAGTTAACTTTGATACCAAATGTTGAAAATAAAGTGAAACTAAGCTACAATATTAACTTATGTATGTATATACAAATCTGAAAATAATATTACCAAATATCGTTATATCATTATATGTATGCGATTGCACATTCATCATAATAGAAAAATCAACAAATAAATATGACACTAGATTTACGAGGAGAACCCTTTTGGGAAAAACTCCACACAAGAAAAGAGGGAAAGTATATTATTTATCTTCACAAGAGAGATACGCCACAATTAATTTTATTTTTGATCTCCTAAAACATAGATGCTTTCATACACTTGCAAATAACACAAGATGATACTACCATCTCAATTTATAGAACTTGTGGGAGGTAAAACCACAGTAGTAAATCAAAACTTGAAAAAACCCACACCCCTTCCTTGGAGAACCAAGATTCATAATAATAAATTAATTAATGTGAACAAGGCTTCAAAATGGGTGCCTAACCCATAGCCCCTTCAACCTTTGGCATTCAAGATGCTCCGGTGATTGTTCAGCTTCCAAATGGAGAACCAATGGACACTTGTTTCCCTCCAAAATTGGTGACCCACTCAAGACTCTTCACATTCCCTATGTGAACACATAAGATGGATAATTTTATCCTCTAGTGATTTGTAACCTCCACCAACATTAAACTTCCTCTCAAAAATATTTTACAATATGCCAAAATTAAATACATTTCTCTTATATTCCCTAGGACACTTTCCAAGAACCATGGAGACTTAAAAATGGCATAGGTTAGCAAGATAAATGTCACCTAACCTAATAGAAATAAGGATAATAAAATATGTCTAGATATAAAATATGAGATTTTTATGGGAGAATCAAAAATGACATTCAAGGAAGGTAAATAGGGATTTGAACACTCAATATCAAAACAAAAAAGAAAACTTGGAAAAGAAAACTTGAATGGAAAATGATAAAGTGAGGGTCAAGAGGAAACTGAGAGAGATGAGCTAAGGTATAAGAATTATAAAATTACAATGAGTTGATGAGGATTTTGGAAGAAATGGTGGATATACCCAAAATATTGCTTTACAATAAAGGAGGAGAGAATGAAAGATGGGAAAATGAGATTAAGTGGCAAGGGAAACAAATGATGATGGATTGAGGGAAAAGAGAGGATGAATAAAATATAAATTTTATAAATTCATATGAAAACCAAATAAAAGATAGGAAATAAATTATCCCATTCATTGAAAACCCTAACAATCAACCATCTAGTGTTGAAGATTTAGTTGCAGCAATGTCCAAGAGCTTATAAAATTATTTCTAAGATAACTCATTGATATATTTTTTGAAAGTTTGTGGAAGTGACATCTATGAGTATAGATAGCTTATACAATATAAAAACTCAAAAAATTATTTGACATATGCAAAAATAAGCTAAAATAAGGCTTGATTTTTATATATTTTATTAAAATAACTTGAGGATAAAAATGTATTATGTGGGAATCCCAATTTCGTGGAAATAAATAAAAAGGTCAAGGCCAACCTAGTGTATGTCGAATTTTGGGAAATGGAATTGATGCCTAATCATGATAAAATTTTAAAAAAAACTTAAGCTCTTAGGAGGCCATCTTATGATGCCTAAAAACATTAAATTTTTAAGCTCAAGAAAGTAGGTTTTAAGAGGGAAAATGAAAGGATTTTGACATGTTAGTGCTAGAACCAATATTTAATGGTTTAATAAAGGGAAACAATATAAAGTTAAAGGAAAATGGAAGAGGGGGTAAGGACATGAAGAGTGGGTAAAATGAAATAAAATAAACACATGGGAACATTAAACAAAATCATAAAAATAATAAGACAAAGGGGACACATGTAGCTAGGGAAGGATTTGGCTAAGGATGAGGAGCCAAAATAACACAAAAACAGAGGTGGGCTAAGATAGAGGACCTAATAGCTAAGAATTGTAATTCCATTCCTCTCTAAATCATATGTGGTGGTTTTTAATCACTCTCAATTTTTTATAAAGCTTACTTGGCAATTGATGCCCTTGTTTATAACTAAGGTTTCTGGTCCATATCATTGTGTTTTTGTTGAGGTGTGCAAAAATACCCCCTGAATAGGATAGACCAATAGTTGTGCATTAAATCATGTTTTGTTGGTGTGGTGATGTGACATCATATGATTTATTGCTTTTTAAATCTAAAAAATACATTTTATTCAATTATGAGTACTCATGATCAACACTAACAACTTTAAAATCACAACTATTAATGCTACACTCTTAAAAGTATTAAGATATTAAATCAAAATTACTATCTCAACTACTAGAACATATTGAATAGCTAGATCCTCTCCCCTATAATAAAAACAAATATAATTAGTCGATAGGCTACATATAATGTGAGATTTGAGATTGAAACAAGTATCATATCTGCACACCACTATTGAGTCATCAAAAAACAAGTTTCAATTGTCGATTAATGGTAAACCAATTATCGTTTAATGGTAAAAGCCTCCAAAATTTCACTTATCACATAAAAGCCAGATAAATATTGATTTGACAACTGAATGGGGAACATTCTATTTCTATTTGCGGCGATTTTTGTCAATTTGATGACACTTTTTTTTCATTTTCATTACTTTATGTTTTAAATCTATATGTGAATATTTCATAATGAGATAATACTTAATTTCTGAAAGGAAAAAATCTAGATTTGTCTAAGTTTATTTCATTCCATTATTTAACATTTATTATTAATTGAAATACATATAATTTTCTATAGGAATAATCCTTGAACCTCCTTTAGATACAAGTGCTAATAATTATTATTAAAATATGTTCAAAAGATATTGATCAAGGAAAACAAAAATATGAACTCAAAATTAAACTACAACATAATATATCAATGAAATCTTGATACATAAACTTTCAAGGTTGATTGGACCGATTTTAACAAGAGACACATTTGCGTCAAGTTTTACCAATTGTGGGGTGTGCTTGGTTGTTTTAATCATTTAGTTAATAAAAGTAGCTAGGGGTGTAATGTGATTGTTTATTGTTGTATAATGTTATTATTAAAGTTGATTAATGTTGCAAAAAAAAATCAATGATACAAATATATATTAGTATAATAACTCCATATATATATTCTTATCATTTTCATAATGTGATGTTTATGTAATTTTTGTCTTGCTAAATTATATTATATGTATTTTTTTTTAAATCTCTATCTTAATATTTAATGTAAATGGGTATATTTTATTGAAATATTAATTGTAGATAGATAAATTTTACTCTAATATTTATTATAGATTGATAAATTTTAATGTGATATTTAATACACATTGATAGACAAATATAAAATATGCATTCAGTGTACTCACATTTATTTAATAAAATTTGAAAATATTACCAATTATTAAATGATATGTGGAAAATAATACCTCTAAGTCAACAATGTAATTATGTTGAAGGCGTTCCGTCTATGAAGTTTGTCCAGCGTATCTTCAACATCAACGACATGCAGTACTGGATAACAAATGCAGAACCATGAAAACATATCTGACCATTTGTCATTGTCGGTTATGCTTTATAAATGAAATGGTTTAAAATGTGTATGTATCAATGCAAGACGATTAAACGAATCTCGGTCATTCATCATTTTTCGCCATTTTTTTGTCTATTTGTCGTCATTTTTTAGCTGCTTTCCCACCACTATTGATTTTCGCTCCTCCAAAATCTTCTCACTAGTATTGAACTTTCACTTCTCCAATTTGACAAGCTGCAACCTAAAAATAAGGTTTTGAAGAGGGTTTTAAAGTATGTTTATTAAAATGAAAAAAATTACGACCAAGATCCTAATAATGAGCACATATAGGTTTTAACATTACAACATCCTTTACCCTACATAGTTGACCATATATGAGCATAATTAATATATAATGCATATTTTATATAATAAAAAATAAAATTTAAATAATATAATTATCCTACTTATTATTATTATATATTATATTCTTAACAAAATTATTAAATACATATATAAACTTATTATATTTTTATTTTTACTCATAAGAGAAGGATTGTATTAACTATCAAAAAAGAGTACAATTTGTCTGCAAATGTAAGGAAAATGATCAGATTGCAGCCCAATCCATGATAACCCACAAAAAATGCACATCTAGGTTGCCAAAATAAACTATCAACCGACCATCTGCAACCATCAAAAGGATCAAAAAGGAGAATGGAAATCAACTAAACTATTTACAAACATAAGCTTTAAACCTCACCAGACATAACACTACGCATACCATCACACCTGAACCATAGAACCTGACTAAAAGCCATTCAATTTGGAAAATTGATCAAAATCCATCATCCTAGAATCCAACCCTTCCACCATATATAGCCCGAGAAACTTCTTCAGAAATTTGATCTTGTAAGCCGCTATCTGGTGATGAAAAAACAAAGCCATGCCCTTGAGCTCCAGCAATAAAGGTAAACATGGATGACTTCTCCTGCCACCTTGACCAAAGGCAAATCATGAGCCCACGACGCTCCCCACCCCAACAATGTCAATTTTAGCGCCTCATCTAGGCCACCCATAATCTCACTCTTGAATAGCTTGTAAATGAAAACCTTTGCTTCGCCTTTTGGGGTTCTCACATCCAAGAATGACACAAGAAAATGGGAAGTGATGTGGGTGTTCACCCTGAAGCACTCACGGTTTTGCAGAAATTCTTTACCCATAACCATTTTTATTGCCACCACCACCTGAGGGTTGATCCTTAGGAGAATCTGCTTCAACCATTAGTCAGTGATGTGTTTAAAAGTTGTTTGCTGCACCTTATAGTCAAGCTAAATTGGTGTTTCATTCCCAATACTAACCACAACCTCCACCAAAACCTCCACCACAAATTTAGAGTGTTCCTCTTGTTACCCGATTTTGGCTTCCAGTTGAAATCAGGGAACTTATTGTTTATTCTTTTGTGTTTTCATTTAAACATTAAAAGATACATCATGTTTTGCTAAGTTCATTAATGTACATAAAGGAGAATGTCAAAATAGATTTCATTTATTCCATTTTTTCAATTACATACAAATAAGAAAGAGAACCAACATGTATTGCAAATGTAATCTTTATTGGTAATCATGAGTGTATAGTGTGCCTCACAAGCCAAGGGACTAGCTATTCTAATGATTATAAAGAAAAGACTATACACCTATAGATAACAGAAAATAAATTGCATATAAAATGAAAAGGGACCCATCATTTCCTAGTGGAATGATGAATTTTGCTGGCTTGGTCCCACATCATCTCGATCCTTCTCGCTGCTCTGCTTTCGTTTAATGCCCTCCTCACTACTCCTAGGTTTCCTACATCTAAAAAATAGTGTTGTTAGAGCAATGAAAGGTCCCTGATCAAAATATATGCAAAACATCCATAAACGTGTAATCTGATCTCCATAATCAAACACACCTATTATATGATTTGTTTATCTAACTAGTTTGTTCCTTGTGCAGATTTAGGACAAGTCTTTGTTATTGTTCTGATTCAACTAATTACAACATGTGGTGTAAAATGTGGCTCCTACAAGGGTTGAGCCCAACATGCCACCCTTTGATGTTTTGAGAGGGATAGGAAATTGAGCGAGTTGATCAAATCAATGATAAACATATTCTTGATGCATTAAGTCAATATGGAATCACACGAGTTGATCAACTTTCATTATCATATTCAAAAGATGCAACACATATGTGAGTTGTCAAGAAAGTCAAAATTCATCTTTTCATAATGAATCAATCAATATGTTGCCATCATGTCAAAGGGAAGGTGTATTTTGTTGGATATTTCTTTCAATCTTCTTAAGTGGATCCAAGATCCATTTTATTAAAGAGGTAAATGATTTCAGTGATGAATCAAGTTCAATTATAGATGCATCAAGTTCAATTATGCATCTATTAAAATAAAGAAGGAGACATCAAGTCATGCCTAAAACCATCATTAGTCATATGGGGCAGCGAGAAGGAACAAAGATAATCATACATTGTTGCATGAAAGACACTGTCCAATTCATCTCACCTCAATCCTATTGGATAGCCACACATCACCTAGGATGGTGAGCTTTTAGGTCACCAACATAAGTGGCATATTTCTTCCCAATAGGATTAAAGAAAATGAAATGATAGTGGTATATTGGTATTCATTGAGCAGTCATGATTCAGGAGATGAATCTCATTTTTGAAGCCAAGGTCATGAAGACAAGTTACAAATGACAGTCCTTTCAGAGTTGGAAATGGCCGTCCCAAGTGAATAATGAGGGAAACATAGGACAAGGAGGTAGGCTTCCTAAAAATACAATGATCTCATGACAAAAATAACAACAAATCATGCCACATCTCATGATAGGACAACAAAAATCAAAAAAGCATGCAGGCCAACAAGAATCAATGAACAATGACAATTTGTGTGACAAGAGCCAATGACAGAGTAAAGCAAAAGGACATGGTGTTAAAATACAATAAGCCTCCATGAATTCAAAGAACCATTGCACTCACATATTTCCAGCTCTTCAAGCAAGATTAAGCAAAATAAAGATTGGTGGGTCTGACTAATGTCAATGCAAGATTGAGATTACAATGAAAAAAGTGAAGCAACCATCTACATTAGCTACAACCATGATGATATTAGGCACAGTGAACATAATGCATTTCAAACAACAATGTATTCCAATAGAGCAGCCCTAAACATGATCATCACAAAATCTATGTAAAGAAAATGTGTTTCACAAATGATGCCAACATTTTAACATTTGAAAGCATTGATAACAATCAAAGGATGTAAGGTAGTGCACAAATTGAGCTTACATTCAAATGATTAGCCATTTACATCCAATGGAGACTACATAAAAGGAATCAAACAATGGGAGATGAGGCACAAACATGCATTCTGTTTTACATCTAAAATAAATGCCATTCTTTTAATGATTGTTGCTTTCAAATGGTCAAATAGGTTGTTGCATTTTAGCATGTCTAAATGCTTTCATATAAAGACAAACCAAGGTCATGTTATTTTGAGGAGAGGGATAGTCTTGCAATCCATCTAATGCTCTTTAAGAAAAGAAACTTTGTCTTTCATCTAATGAAGAAAGCCTAGTCTATTTGCTATGTTATTTATGTTGTGGGAGTGCACCACAACTAGAATATTTGAAATATGATTTGCAACACAAAGAAAGGCTCTGGGAAATAAGGGGATCTGAGACAACATGGAGGGAAACTTAGTGTCAAGGTTACATACGTTGCTAGGGTCCTTTAAAACTATCAAAAGATACATTGACACACAATGTAGCAATTTGAGGAGGCAGCCATATGACTAAAGAGCTTGAAGAAACCTGTAAAAGAGTGATTGTTCTTTCATCTTTGAATAGTAAAAGATAATAATAATGTGCAATGGGGTTATTATGGACTTTGATAGCAATGAAATAGCAATGGACATTGAGTATAACACAATGTAGAAACCAAAATAAAAATGAAGAAGGAAAAAAATGGAGCGGGAGAAGGAAATGGGTGGGAGAAGGAGCAGGTCTACGAGTTTGAATTCGTAGGATGGAGAAGGCGATGATGGTGGTAGGGACGATCCTGATGAGGATAGAGAGGGGGTTGAGGGGTTCGTTGGGAGATACTGCTCTTTCTCTTGTGCAGACGTGTGGTGTTTTCTTCAGTGTTGCGGTTGGGGGTGTCAGTTCCTATTTGGGAGTAATTTTTTTGTCCTTTCTAATGGTGCGATGGTTGCAAAGGACTATTTGATGCTTTATGGTGATGGATTTTCTTTGGTCTATTCATGCAGTGGTTTCTTCTTTAGTCTGTGGTTAGGGGAGGTTGTTCAGTCCTAGGCCTCTATTTTGATTGATGTGTTTGTGTTAAGGGTTTTCAATGGGCTCTTTTTTTCCCTTCGCTACTCTTGGAGTGGGTTTTTTGATGGCTTTCCCTCCTTAAGGATTTGGCTTTGGGTTGGCATGCATTCTCCCAAGTGGTTTAGGCTTCATGCTGGGGTGGAGAAATTTGTTGGTGCAAGGGCTTCCTGTCTCTGCTTGTGTGGTGCCAAGAGTGGTGTTGGGTGCTCTTGTTGGGGGCTTATTGGTGGATTTTGGTGGTTGTATCTCAGACCCTAACTGGCAAGTAGGGTTGGAAGTGGTTTTATATGGTGGTGCCTCTCCTCTTTCACCTTTTGTTGGCTTCCCTTGCTCTCTCTGGCTTTTCTAGGGTTCTTTGGCCTTTGTGAGGGTTGTTTTGTTGTTTGGGGTTTTGGTTGTTGGTGTGCCTCTGATGGAGCTTTCTATGGAAATTTCATGGCATGTTTCAGACCCTGACCGACGTGTAGGGTTGGAGGATGTTTTTCACTATCTTGTCGGCTTTCTACTTTCTCTTTTTGGAGGTTTTTCTTGCCTCTCCCCTCCTTTTTTTGGACCCTTGGTCTTTTCTCTGGTGTAGGTTTCTACCTCTTTGGGGGTGTTCTCTTTATTTTGGATTGTGGTTGTTGGTCTGCCTCTGGTGCAGCTATTTGTAGTGAGTTTATGGCTTGTTTCAGACCCTAACTGGCATGTAGGGTTGGAGGTTGTTAGTCAATGTCTAGCCAACTCTATACTCTCTTTGTTTGTAGGCTTTCCTTTCCCTTCCCCTCTCTTTTCGGTCCCCTTGTATTTTTTCTAGTTTTGTTTCTTGACTGGCTTATGGGGTTGCTAGTCTTCATGGTCGCCAAGTTTCTTTTAGGGTACCTATTTATCTTTTCTTGGGTTGTTATGTTTCAGCTGGTTCATTTTCTATTGGTTTTTTGGGACCTCTGGTCTGTGATCCAGGTTGGGATTGTTCTGCTTGTGGAGGAGTGCTATATTTTTCTATCTTTGCTCTAGTCTTACTCTTTTCCAAAGGAGGTTGTGGTGCTCTCTACTATGGGTGTTGATGCTTCTTGGCGATTTCCTCAGCTGTGGTCTTCTTTGGAGGTGGAGACTACTTCTTTGGAGGTGAAGCCCTTATCTATTGAGGTGATGAGGTGGGTTGTGGATCAGGTGGGAAGGTCTTTTTTCTATGGTTATGAGCTTCACTTCTTCCTCTCCTATAGAGGGGAGCCCCTTCCTATTGAGGTGGAGGTTGGGTTGGTGTTGCAGGTTGACTAATGTAGTGGTTGTATTGAAAATATTCAGTGTTTCTCTCTTATTCCTAACTCTCCTATTGAGGTGGGGAGTCTGGGTTTATTGGATGGTGCTGCCAAATGGTGTGATGCTATCTGGTTGGTTTTGGCTGATGGTTTCTTGATTGTCTCTAGTTATTCACTTCCGGTTAGTATTGGTAAGGGGTTTGCTACAGTTTGGTTGATTCAAGCTAATGGTTGCCTGACCGTCTCAGGTGGTTCATGGACTCAAGTTTTTATTTAATTTCTGGTTACTTTGGGTTTGAGGTACCTGTCAAAACCTCCTATCTCAAGTAGATTTGAGTAGTCATGTTATTTCTCTTTTGATCTATTGTTGATTTGTTGCTAGTTGTTTAGGTTGATTCCTTGTGTAGCTTGGTCTTCTTTGTGTGGGTTTTGGGTCCCTGTCAAAACCTGTTTGTAAATGGTTTTAGGTCCATTCAAAACCTATGGTTTCAGGTCCATTCAAAACCTATTGTAAATGGTTTCAAGTCCATTCAAAACCTGCTTCTCCCTCTTAATGAAAACAAAATGTAGCAACAATAGTGCTTCAAATGAAACAATGTGTGATCATGATTGAAGTGCAGAAGTGGAGGTGAACATTTGAAATGCATTGAAAAAGGAAAACCAAACAATCATATGATGATCAAAATTCCCTCTCATAGTCATATCATATCATAGATTCAATATTGCACTAGAGAGAATTATCTATTTTGAATCTATAAAAAGACATCAATTGCAATTTCAGAGGCTTGTTCTAGTTTAAACAACAATGGATTTTTGTTTTAAGAAGGAGCAAATTCAAAGTAAAGGAACGTGGGGCAGTCATCCAATGCATATGATGACATTTTTTTTCAGAAATTTGTCTATGAGTTTCATCAAGCCACAACCAACTGTGTTGCAACCATGCTATGCATCTTAAATGCCAAGAAGCCAAAGAAAAGGCAGTTTATTAAGTATCATATTTGCAGTGATACTCTGCAGTCAAGCAATCTTTGTAAGTTCCTAGGAGACATATGAGCATTAAGTAACAGTCCTAAGGCTAGATGACAATGGAAAAGTGCATGATAGTAGAATAGTCACAATCAAAGAACACACAATGTAATCAAATAGGGGCATTCAAAAGACAAAGACAGTGATAGAAAAGTCTTAACAATGCAGCTACATTGAGGAGAATATAGTAAATGCAGTGATGTAAAATGCATTCAAACATAAAATAGAAGGAATAATAACTATATTTGAGCATAGTGGCTTAGTGAGAAGGCCTTCTAGGTGACTATTAAGGGGGCTGAAATCAAAGGAAAGAATAGATGTACTAAGAGATAAAGAGACGCCTTCTTTCAAAAGGAAAATCTTGTAGTATCAATGGGCTTGAAGGTTATCTTTTAAGAGGGAAATACAAGATTACATACCCCAGATGCATCATGGGGTTTTTGTTTAGAAAAATGCTAAATACAGTGAAATACAACAAATATGGGTTGTTAATCATGGCCACAATAAATCTTCAAATAAGAATGCATGGCTTATGCATGTCTAACAATAATCTATGATTCAAAATTGTGCTTTCCTTGAAATGGTAAACAAAAAATGCAAAATTTGAAATACCCAGATTGCATCATGGAATGCTTTTGCAAAGTGAACTGAAAATGTTAAAACCCATTTCATTTCTTACCGTTGTGGCCTAAAATGGAGATTTTCTTCACAAAATAAAAGAACCCACTTGGGGTTTCAAATTGATTGCAAAGAATGGTGAGGGTTTCTTTTCTCCATTTAGGTGCAAGATTTGTTTTTGTGAAATATGTCAAAAAACAATGCATTCTTTCATGGCCGCAGTCAAAAATATGGTTTTTATTCACACATCAAAAAACCCACTTGGGGTTTGCAAAATCAAGGAACCTGTCGGGGGTTTGATCATGAATTACAAATACAGAAAAAAAATAAACATTTTTGCTTCATCCTTTAGTATGGAAGCTTGAGTTTGAGCTTTAATTGTAGAAAAGAAATGAAGAACTCATTAAGAAAATCTTACCTGAGCAGGGAAGTGCCCATCTGAATCAAAATGTAAGCTATTTTTTCACCAGATTGCTTCCATTTTTAGCTTCAGAAGATCACACTCATGGTGGCTAAAGCAAGGAAAAAAATCCACAGAGAAAATGGAGCTCAAAACTTGCATCAAAAACACTTACAAATGTAGCTATTTAGCATGAAATGACCTTCAAATGGTGGAGAAAAGTCAATTTTGTAAAGGAAAATCAATCACCTCTTGTTTTTTAGTAAGAAATCACAAAAAATTCCATTAAAGAATCGGCCAAAAAACCAGTCAAAACATCATTTTGCAGTGCTACCCATCGAACCCCATGGCAGTGGAATGGAGCTCTCTAGAAGGGTCAACACAAATGAATGTTTTTTTCACTTTTCCCACGTCTTTTGTTTAGGGTTAGAAACCCTATGGAGGCTGATAAGGTATTTTTTACCTTGTATTTAAAAAAATGCAAACACATTTAATTGTTATGTGGTTTTGAAGTGAAGTTTATGACTTAGGCATTTTTTGCCTTATATTCATTGAGAAACCATATGCCTTGTTTTTTAAATATGCTAAGTCCTCCAGAACTTGAAACCTGATATGCCTTCAAAACTTTGAAAACATGCCTTCCAAGGATGTTGGAGTTCCTTTGTGCTCACATAGGCCAAATTATTGGCCTTTTTGTTTGTCTTTGAAAGGAGAGTTGTTGACTAAGTGATAGTCATGTCACTTTGGCTTTGAAATGTAGAAATGGAGGTGAGTCAAAATTAGTTAAATGCCTTGGAGGAATTTATTTTGGATTGAATGCTTTTACAAGCATTTGAATTATATCATTTATTTTTCATTTGTTATCAATTGTGAGATATTATTTAAGTGATTTGTGAATCACTTTTGTTTAATGTTATTTATTTAATGCAAGTATTGGTATAATCCAAAGAGGTGGTGGTGCCTCTTTTTGCATTATGTTTTGAAATGTAAAGTAGTTTGTTTAAGTGATGTATTATAAATCACTTAATCAGATTATTATTGTTTTGAATACAAATTAGAGTCTTGTGCTTTTGCAAAAGCACTAAAAGTATGGGTCAAGGCTTTTGAAGACAAATGATGTCTGACAGACATGAGAGATGTATGAGGGGTTGTATTTGACTGATTTTGGTGGAATTGGGTTGTTTGGAGGAATTTTTGTCACATTTTTAGTGTGACTATAGTCTTGGCTTGACTTTGACTATAGTCTTGGCTTGACTCTGCTTCATGTGGAGGACAGTTTGGAGTATTTTTAGAAGGTTTTTTTTGGCCTTTTCTACAGGATCCAACTAGAACCTTCTAGATGGACTTGTGTGAGGGAGTTGTGTGATTTTTTGCTTAAGTAAATTCAATTTTTGTTATTGGAGTTAGTTCTTTCTTTCCAACAAAGTGATAGCTTGGCTTTGGAGTTATCTTTTCAACAGGAGCAGTATTGTAACTCAGTGATGGACTTGTATACCAGTTGATCACTTTGAATCAATGAAATTGAACATTTACCTTCTCATTTCATGTTTTATTGTGTGTTGTTAGCGATTGATCAGATTATTTGTGAAATTTATCTTTCCTTGTAGTCTTGTCTCATTATTAGGCACCTATTTAGTAGAAAAGTGTATTGTTGCAGGTTATAAGTTGTGTTAGTAAATGCAAAGGCTGTTAGTTGTGAAATTTTCCTTCTAAGGGTTCTGCTAAAAACCTCCTTATTAATTACTTATGCAAGAATGCATGCAAAATGAGTTGTGTGAACAAAGTTTTTGTCATTGTTTTGAATGTGAATAGGTTGTTTTGTAGGTCTTAGTCAGTTTTGGTGTATCACCCTTTGAAGTTTTTTAGTTAAGTTCATTTTCATGCATTTTTTTATCCTTTTCCTCAAGAAATCATTAGTTTAGGTGACATCAAAAGGGGAGCCAACCCATAATCTGGAGGTCTTCTTTCACAATAGGATACCCACAACTTGAAAGCAGTCCCATGTTAGTCCAAATTTGTTGAGTTCTTTCACAACTTGGCAAAGGGGTGCAAATTTGGGCCACTAACACCTCCATCACTATTGAGCAAAGCTAAATGAAAGAAAACAAAGGAGACAATGGACGAAGTGAAAAAATAGCTGGCAGGTTTAAAGAAGGAAGTTGCCTTTGCATTTATTACTCTATGCATTAACCAATGTGCCTGACCAGATTGTCTGCCCACCATCCAACTGTCCCACGACTGAAAATCTATTCACAATCTGATGCCAACTGGGGTTACAACTAAGAAAAGCCTAGATCTTTGGGTGATTATATCATGATGTCCTAGGCCGCCAACCCATGACACGCCAAACAATGAGGGCTTGATATCACCTTCCTTTGTGTGGCTATGGGAATACTGGCCCACCACTATTCCCTCACATGAAACTCCACCTAAACAATGGGCTACTGACTTAGCCAAATAGAGTCCTAGTTGTTTGTAATCCACCAGCTCATGGTGACAGTCATGGTCTCTCCACCCCTTGTCATGGAGAGACACCCGCCCTACCACCCACATATAAACTTATTATAATTAATAATTACTAATTATTATATTTTTTTATATAATACAAAAAAATAATATATTTTATATAATACAGATTAAATTATATAATATAATTATATTTATTATATATAATAGTATATATAAGTTATATTATTATTATATATTATATTCTATAATAAAAATTATTAAATATAAATATGAAATTATTATAATTAATAATTAATATATTTTTATATATAACAAATTAAATTAATATATAAAAATCTAATAGTTTAATTGATCTTTGGAGACATTAGGAAAAAAGGAAGAAAGATAGAGGGAGAGACAATTCTATATAGAGAGAGATATATATACTAGCACTTGCACCTAAAGGAGGTTCAAGGATTATGTTGATAGAAAACTATATGTATGTTAATATGTTAGAGAGTATGTGTTTGTTCATGGATGTGCTACAAATTCTAGTTGCATGTGGCTAGAGTAAAGAATTAATAATAAGTGCTAAATAATGGAATGAAATAAATTTAGACAAATCTAGATTTTTTCTTTAAAGAAATTAAGTATTATTTGATTATAAAATATTTATGTATAGATTTAAAAAATAAACCAATGCAAATGAAAAAAGAAAGTTTCCATCTTGAATTGACAAAAAATACTGCAAATAAAAATAAAATGTTCCCATCTAGTTGTCAAATCAATATTTATCTGGCTTTTATGTGATAAGTGAGATTTTGGAGGTTTTTACTTGATATTTTAGAGGATTTTACAATTAAACTACAGTTGGTTTACCATTAAATGAAAACTAAAACTTGTTTTCCATTAACTCAATAGTAGATTACAGGTGTGAAACTTATTTCAGGCTCAAATCTCACACTATATGTAACCTATCTATCCTCTATCTATTGAGCTATCTCTCCCTCTCCCCCCTCTCTTTCTCTCATTCACTCCATTTCTCCCTCCATCTCTCCTACTCTATATCTCTCTTTATTTCTCTCTTTATCTCCCTCTCACTCCTCTCTCTATCTCTTTATATCCATATCTTTCTCTATCTCTATCACTATCTCTCTATCTCATTTACTATTCCCCTTTACCTCTCTATATCACCCCCTTTCTATGTCTCTCCCTCTCCTATATATTTTGAGTTATCTCTCCCTCTCCCCCCATCTTCTTCTCTCTCTCACCCCCTCTATGTATCACTCTCCCTCTTTCCCCCCTCTTTTCTCTCCCTCTTCTTCCTCTTCTACCTATCTCTCTCTCTCTCCCTCCTCTCTCTTCCTCTTTAACCTATCTCTCTCCCTCTCTCGCCCTCTTCTCTATCTCTCCTCTACCTATCTTTCTTCCTTTCTCTTCCTCCCTCTCTCTCTATCTCCCCCTCTCTCTATCTCTCCCCATCTCTCCCTCCATTTCTCCCTCCCTATCCCCCTATCTATATTTTTATCTCTACCTCTCTCTCTCCCTTTCTCTTCCCATATATCTCTATCTCTCTCTTTCTCTTCCTATATATCTCTATTTCCCCCTAGACTTATTTCTCCCTTTCTCTATCTCCCCCTATCTCTCAAGCTCCCTCTCTCCATCTCTATTTACTTATCTCTAGTTCTCTCTCTTTGTCTATCTCTTTGTATCTCTCCCTCTCCTCCCCTCTCCATATCTCCTTATATATATCTCTCTCTCTCTTTATCACTTTATCTCACCATCTATATCTCTCTATCTCCATGTCTCTCTATGTATTTATCTCTCCCTCTACCTATATCTCTATCTATTTTTGTCCCTCATCCTCTCTCACTCTATCCTCATCTCTACCTCTATTTTCCTCTCTCCCCCTTTATCTCTAGACATGTCTCCCTCTTTATCCCTCTCTATATATTTATCTCTTCTATCTCTATTTATCCATCTCTCCTCTCTTTCCTTATCTCCCCCTCTCCTTCTCTCCTCTCCATATCCCTCTCCTCCATCTCCATCTCCATCTCTATCTTTACCTTCCTCTCTATCTCTATCTCCTTACCCCTCTCTCTCTCTTGCTCTTTTTCCCTCCTCGAGCAGAGGGTAATTCTCCCAAAACACCAAATTCACAAAACATAGAATCTCACTCATAGGCCCAACACTATGCCTTAACACAATATTCCACAACATCAATTGCAAAAAAATTGGATTTTAATTCAATCAATTACAATTTACATTCATTTGGACATCACTAGCCTAAACTCTTCACATGACAACATTAACTCCAAACCCCTTTACACTCCCCTCCAATCACCTCGTTCCTCTTAAACCATCAAGGCCCCCATTCCTTACATCAAAATATGCATAAGATAATTTACTCTTCCTCACTCGACATCACGCGCCTCTCCTCTCCTCTTCTGACGTGTCCTTTTTTTCCCTCTCTAAACTGGAACCTTGTGCTTTTTTAAATTTGCATTTTAAAATAAAACCAAATGTCTTATTGTCTTTTCCCTGCGCTTATCTCCTCCTAGGTTGAGCGCTTCCTTCCTCACCAAATAGCCCTCTTCATCTTCATTCCAATTGGCCCCCTCCTTCAGGCATCCTCTACCTTTTTCTTTCTTTCTAATCTTCAAATTTGAATTACAATGTTGAATATGAAGCACCTGGTCTTCTTGATTTTGGTGTCCAAAGAGTTTATATATACTCCATATTCTAAATAATAAACTTAGAAATTATACCCACAAGACTTTTTCTTTCTAAATTATTTGATTGGATGTGGTTGTTGGTCTTTGATCTCCCGTCAATGAACATTAGAATATTGGTGCAAGATCATATCTTCTTAGATTTCCAAATTATAAAAGAAGGAAATATGTGGGCTCCATCAGATAACTCGTCAATTGGCCAATGAAAAGAAAATTTATTATGACCAAGTTGCCATTCAACTCCAACAAAGCTGAAAATGTCAAAATTCAGCCAAACTAAAACGAAACTCAAAAATAAAATATTTTTTTTGTTGATGCGGATAGCTCGTCTGCCTAGGATGCTCCTACATCAGACACACTGGGTAGAAAGATTGTGAGCATAGGCTCACAATGGTGGAGTTGAGTGATAGAATCACTCTTTCAAGTCAAAGGTAACCCACAACAAACTCCTTTGCTGAATATGTGCACAATGTCATTTCTTCTTCTTCTTTTTCCTACACCTCACTGGAACACTCGTCACCCTCCTTCCACAGCTCCACTCATCACCCTTTTCTCCTCTCATGGCTTTGAATCCACCATATGCCATCCTCATTCATCAAATTGTCTACCTTCTTCTTCTTCCTCATGGGCTCAAACCCAACATGGTCTGACCTCCTCCACCAAAACATCCTACCAATATCTGCAACATACACATACCAATCTACAACATCTAGTTACAAATCTGCATCCACAACCTCACTAAAATATGCATATACCTCATTCCAATTTGCAACATCTTCACCCAAATTTGCATACACCATTCCATATTCTTTTCCAAAACCAACATTCAACATATCCACAATATCATCCTCAAAGAAAAACAAATTTACCTTGTCTTCTTTCGCTGTAACAACTCCAACAGCTGCAACTTCATCCTTCGCTTTGACATCTCCCACACCATCATCAACTAAAAAAAAATTCTATTCTTTCTTCGCTACATCAACGAGCCTTGTCATCCATTCTTCCTCAATCATTAGCAACAAATCATCTTCACTTTGCTTCATTGCTGCAACCTCTTCAATGCTTGTTTCCTTCTTTTCTTCCTTTTTCTCCATGCCTTCTTCCTAACATGTCTTCACTGCAACGTCTTCAGTAGGGGCTACATCTTCTTTTCGTCTCAGGCTACTATCATTATTCTTCATCTCACTATCCTCTTTCAAGAGAACCTTCTTCTTCTCATTGCTCTTCACCATTTTCCTCTCTCTTTCCAACACTCTTTTATGCTTTTCCTTGAACCATCCTCTTCAACACTTCACACAATTCATCGAGCCTCACCTCGTTCTTTCTTACTTCACAAACAATATGTCCCATCTTTTCAATCATCTCATCCTCCACTTTATCCCAATACTGCTCCCAAAATAGTATTCACACGAGTCTCCTCACAACCCAACCCATTTTGTCTATTGCAATATCACTCACAATCTTTCATCACTTTTCAAGTTTCTTCCATGGCTTCAAGCTCTTTCTCTCGCTGCCAAGATTCCTCACACACTTGCAAGAACTCTCTTGAGCTTCTTCTCTGTTGCTTCACACACTTTCCACTAGGTGTGAACTGCCTCCCCATCGGTGATCTTCTCACACAAGATCCACAAGTCCTGGTGGATCCTCTCCACTCTCAGGACTACTCGCTTTGATACTAATTGATGTAGTGGGTACTCCCCTCTGCAGAAAAAAAAACACCAAACTCACAAAACACAAAATATCA